>NBIL01154544.1:0-13327 GCA_002752925.1 Viola pubescens var. scabriuscula | reverse complement strand
CGTTCATGAAAATAAAATACATATAAAACAGTCTTGAATTATTTGTTCATTAGGTGAATACTACAAATATGAACATTAAAAACATACTTAATTTAACTTGTTATTTCTTTATATTCAGATAATATTATAATTGGCTCATAGTTGATCTGCAATATTTTTTCTAACCGCATTCATTTGTTGTTGTTGGGACATATCCACTTGAATACCTTCTTGCGTCACATTAAATTTTGCTGACCTTCTGTACCATATTTTGTGAATAGTTGATCAGCTTTATCTTTCATTCAAATAAAGTTGTGTAGTGCACAATCAGTTAGAGGTATTTACCTTTGATGACAAAAATGATAATTTGGATGGACTTTAAGATTGGAAATCAAGCATTCAGAACGCCAAAAGCCCTTTCAATCACATTTCTCAATGACGAATGTCGATAGTTAAACAATGCATATTTTCTCAATGTCGAATGTCGATAGATGAACTCATGTGCTATTTGACGTTTTACTACTCTCCTTTTTGTTTTTATCTTGCTACTGGAAGTGGTAAGAGTTTTTAGTTGAGTAAATTATCGTAAAATATCACACGTCATACTTAATACTCAATTCTTTCCATATCATCTAGTATTATTTTAGGTTTTTTATTTATTTTTTAAATAAATTTTGAGTATTAATTAATTAAGACAATTGGAACATTGGGATCAATTACTAGGATTAATTTTAGATAAATATCAATTATGAAGTATTTTTAGCACAATTTTTTGATTAAAAATTAATGATTGAATCTACATATTAATTATCAAAATTACGAGGGTATGCATGTCTAAAATAATATTGTTTATTTTCGAGATTAACAAGATGAGCCGGTTGAGATGGAAGTAAAAAAAATTTTTGTTGCCAAGTTGGTTTTGGAAAAAATGGAAAAGTTTCAGAAGTGCGTCTCTAGAATTTTCTAATTTTTAATGTTAATTTAGAAAAATCTGAAAAATTGAAAAACTGGAAAAAAAAATATGATATTTTTCCATTTTGAAAAAAACTACTTCCTAAATACATTCTCCAAAATTCTTCAATTTTTCAAAAAAAATAGAAAATTCTCCGTAAGTAAACATACCCCAAGCTTTTTAGGGGCATAAATTGCACATGGCATTATCAAGTTATATCAACTTCATACTCAAGTGATTTTACACAAATCAAACTTTGTCATCTCTTAGTGCTTATGAGCAGTTTTTTCTCGTCATCATCCAACAATATGTGAAATGAAATGAAAATGAAAATGAAAATGAAAAGCATGCTCGTATTTTCATTTCTTTTTATCAAGAAAAAGTAATGAAACTGTTCAAGCATAAATCCAATCCTTAAATATGGTTTGGATTACCACCATTGCTATATGGATATTGTTTACAGCTCAGGACACTTCCGACAGGACAGGGAGACAGTAGCCTTGGCTGCCATCAGTGATCATGTCACCGAAAGTAAGCGGGCGACCTATAGTAAGTCTACTAAACCCTAACCTTTACACAATTAGTATACATATATGATTTGTGATATCACAAAACAGGCGCCTCACAGATCGTGGAGCCAGCACCGTCGTTTCTAACAAAGTTATTAACATCAATCAGGGTAGACCTACGCTGTTACTTAGGTGCATGTGCATCTCATCGGCTGCTGCAAAATTCAGCAGCTTGATTTGATTGGACATGTTCACATGGACCTGGCGATTCCATCAGTAGCCAAACTTTCGAAAATTAGTTTGGTTGCTGTCATGAAAAAAATGGAAAGCGTGATAAGTTATGTGAAAATGGTTTGAAGTAATTAAAGCAGGCATACAGTGAAAAGGAATAAGGCCATATGTGATTTCTAGTGTTTACAACTTGGAAGAAGCATGCAGAGGGACGGATTATACTTCACAAACTTAGTTACGAATGTAATTTCACCGTAAAACTATCCACTCAACTTTTATACACAGCCACAAACCAAGGCCAAGTCCATTAGAATTCCCCAGCAGTCTGTAGATTAATGTGAAACTATGCCCTGCAGTGTAACCTTAGAATTGGCATTTCTAAAGTGTCTGGAGTTTTTTGGTTTACAATGGAATTGGACCCCTCTGATCACTGGCCCAACGACAATAGCTTAAAGTATCTGGAGTCTGAAAATGCATAAACATGAGAAAACTTCTGATACACTTACTCATCATGCATGCTTTGACGACTCCAACATAGACACGCTCAGCCACTTCATATTGATAAGAAAAGAATAAGGTTTTAATTTCATGGAAGTACCTAGTTTATGAGTTGGGAAGATCACACAGATTCATTAAGCAATTTACCTCAAACAAATTTCTAGATTCGTAAGCTATATAATTCTACATGATGTCCCAATCTAGTCATGCAAGTTCGTTTAAACCTACATCACTAGGCAACATTCAGCATAATATTTTCTTGCCTCAAAATGGATATTATGAAGAGCTTACCTGGGAATACAAATGCTCATTAAACACGGGGAGGGCACGTGGTCCTGATGTAGAAGCCCAACTAGCAAGAGTACCATCATACTCAGGTTTTGGAGCTTCAAAACTTCCATTAAGATGAAAATTCAAGGGACTTTTTTGTAGGTTTATCTCCGCTGCAGGTTGGAATTTAGTATCATTTATCAAATTCAGATCGTAAGGCAGGTATGGGTATTGTCCAGCAAGTTGCATCCTCAGTGATGTAGTTCCATTTAACTCGTTAAGAAAACCATTCACACAACTTTCTTGGCAGGAATTTGAGAGTTCTGATGTCTTTGGACCACCAAAATAACTAGGATAACTCCCATATGAGGAGCTCGCAGTGCACTCTACATCCCTACAAATGACAGTTTCAATAGGGTGAGAACATATTGGGACACTCTGAACCCTCAGTGCAAATAAAGTATTGAATTGTTTGTAGAAACATTAGTAAGCAAGTTGCATAGACTTGTACAGAAAAAGAAAAGGTGATTAAAGCGAAAAAGAAGTTTAGCTCAATCCTGTGCACTTCTCTCTTTCCCTACGTGCCTCTGAAAACATGTATAATTGTGCATGCATTTTATTACAAAAACTAGTTGTATACATAGAGCAAGTCCACACAAGATTTTCTTCAATAATATTTGAAAAAGTGGAATCAGAAACTTGCATAAAAGGCTCACTCACCTGGGTGGAAGCATATTTGGGTCCTCTGGTAAGACTATATGCTGAGTGTCATTATGAGGAATCCATGAGAGAGGTGGGAGCTGCTGCTCAGAACAAAGGGGTGGTACATGCATTCCATTTTGGAACTGATAGCAATCTTATTTTAGTTAGTGATTTAAGATTTACATACAAAGAAAAAACACCAATGAGAACATTAGCATGATAATGATAGCATTCGTTACCTGACTATTGCATTCTACTGACATAAGTTGCTGTTTTCCTAAATTTTCCTGGCAAAGAGCTCAATGACGTTAGCATAACAAGGTGGATAAAACAAGGACAAACAGTGGATGCAAGCTAAAGCTAAGGGGCAGAACTTAAAGTCATATAGATTTCTATGTGTGACCACTGAGCTGAGAGATAAAATGCAAAAAAATTGCAGCACTTGGGAGTCCTTTTCTTTTCCTTGACTCCAAGAACTCGAATACTTTCTGCCCTCAGAGCATGACATGACATTATTTCTTAGAACGTTTTATAAAACCCTTTGAATTGAATAAAGTTTGGCACGGTATCAAATCATCTCAGAGCCCAAGATTTCTATTTTTCACTCAAACAAGACCCAGAAAAATGTTGCAATGTATTAGCATCTCCAGGATGGTACTAAAGAAATATTGCAGGTGGTGCTTATGAATTATCATCATAGATGAGTTAAGTCCAGATCTTTACTGAAAACAAGTAGAACTGAGTGTTGTCCAGATCTTTACTGAAAACCTGTAGAACTGAATGTCGTCTACATAAGCCTAGAAAAAAGATAAAACTACTAATCGCAAACCTTGGAGATGCTTAATGTGTAGCAGGAACAAGGAATATAGGCATACCTTCTGTGCTCGTATCTGATTAACTGATTCCCTAAGTGAATTTTCCAGCTGTGCCAAGTGGTCTATGCTGTTTATCTTATCTGGGTTAGTCCAGCAGCTGCAACCAAACAAAATTTAAACTTAGACCAGAGGCAGGATAGATTAACTAATGCAACATTTTGAGATTTTCACCTTAATCTCTTGTGCACTTCAGAAAGTTGGTTATGCAATAATCTTGACTGGTCAGTGAGGTCCTGATCAACACAACTTGAATATGTCAACAAGAACCTAGAGTTTTAAGAGATCAGAATAATTAATATTGGAAGTAACGGTCTTTATGCGTGTAGTGCCTACCTCCATTGTTTGAGAACTGAAATATAAAGAAAAAGAAAATTGAAGAAGTTAGTGCATACACGTTCAAGAAAAACACATTCAATTCATCTTACGAAGCAACAATAACACACCTTGTACCCAGAAATTCTGGTATATTAACATCATGGTCCAGCTTCTTAAAAGTTTTCTTCAATGCCTAGATTCTCAAAGAGAAAACAAAAGATTATGTAACCAACAGAAATAAGAAAATAATTGCAAGAATACAATCAAGAGTGGAAGAAATTTTAGTGATAGGTGCTAGCTTGAGAGGAAAGGCATACTTCGAGGCTTTCTAACTTCCTGTGAAAACCAAATAAAAAGAATTTTGTTTCAATAAATATTCAACTCAGACCTGAGATGACAGTAAAAAGATATGAGAAAGCATTACTGACCTCTTTGCCCTTTCTTGAGGCGTTAACTGAGCGAATTTTGATATTACTTCTTCAATGCTACTCAAATCACCAAACAAAAAGGAAATTTTAGGATATCATTAAAATGCAAGCGTAAACAAAATTCAAAACCTTTTAATCCTCTTCACAGGAAAGATGAAAACCAAAAAAGAAGAGGGTTTGTGCGAGTGAAATACAAGAACCTAATCCATTAGACAGTGCTACTTATGCTCTAAAATCTATTTGATATTGATCCTAATGGGGATAAAATGAATGACAGACTATGCTCAACAGTTAGTAGTGCATTGGGATCGGGTCGCATTTTGTGCTGCAGCAAAAGAATTACTACTACCCAGGCCCAATCAGAAACAAAAAAGGAAAAAGAAAAAAGAAAAAGACAGAGAAGGAGACAGAAAATATATTCTTGTCTTAGGAAGCTTTACAATATCTACCATTTTCTGCCAATCAGCAACGGCATGAATGTATGTACCTGCGCACTCCTTTACATAATGCAGGCTTGCCAGTTGGTGAGAACATGAGAAGGATAAGATCTATATCACAAAGTATGGATAATTCATTTGCTTTCTTCAAGATGCCATTCTTCCTTTTGGCATAGGTCGCTTGACGGCCGTTTGTGTTCTCCAATCTCTTGATCTTTAGCTTAACCCTACCCATTCTGCAAAAATCTCATGATCAACAACGTATCATCATCTGTTCTAAAATCCTAGCTAAAATAATTAGCATAATTCTCATTACACCAATCGAGATAGAAATCTGGACTATCATCCACACCCACATTCCACATCTCTATCAGCACCAATCTAATGGTTTGCCATGCATAACAATACACAATGCAGCAAATTCAAATGTCAATACAGGCATTCGACAAATCAATCTCAATCGGAGCGAATTAAACACAACCCAGTTCAAGAATCAAACAAAAGATCATTTTTTTTTCCACCATTCTGTCTCCCATCTCATTTTCTAAAGAAAGAAAGAACAAACAAAACCCAAAAATGACAGCATATACCCGAATGAGGAAATCAAATCAAACGACAAGTTCAAAGAGGAAAAGGTCTTAAATGTGGGACAGGTCGAACAAATGAACAAACAAGAGAGAGAGGAAGAGAGGAGAGAGAGAGAGGTGGATGTGAGCTTACATATAGGATTGTATCACCACGACCGGGTGAGCGGGAAAATCGGTCATGAGAAGAGAGCTTGAGAATCGGGATCGTCATTAAGTTCCTCGAAAAACCTAAAACCAACCAAATTAGTACTACTCTCCGCAACGCACCAGCTCATATCTCATTCCCCGCCTTTCAACCAAAACCCATACACCCCAACCTTCAAGGTTTTTCTTTCATGCCCCCAATCTTCATTTTCCGTTACTTTTTCCCCCCTCCTCATTTTCTATTTCCCATATTTTCCCTGCCTAAGTGCACATGACAGTATTGAAAGCGAGGATAAAATTGTCTTTTTAAATTACACCCATCTAATTACTAATTACTACTACTGTATGTAATAAAACCATTCATTTTCTTTTAAACTTTTCAATAAACAGAAAAAAAATGTGAAAAAGAGGGAAGATCCTAGTGATGTGGCAAAAAGGGCGGGATATCAGATTCAGAACTAACACCTGGCCCTAACAACTTCCTCTATCCACAATGCTCGCCACCTCCGCCACCGCCATTGCCACCAAACTCCTCCTCTCTAAACCAATCAATACCCTCCCCGCCGCAGACTCCGGCCTCCTCTTCCGTGAAAAGCTCATCTACCTTTCCGATCTCAACATCAACACCCACAAAGCCCTCACACTCAACCCCAATCTCCGCTCCACTCCTCTCTCCTCCCTCGTCTCCGTCGAAGAAACCCTCTATTCTTTCGGCCTCCGTCGCTCCTCCCTCGGCCGCATCCTCGATATGCATCCTTCCCTCCTCACTTCCGATCCCCACCTCCATCTCTACCCGGTTCTCGACTTCCTCCTCCACGAGGTTATCATCCCTTTCCCTCAAATCTCCAAGTGCCTCTATCGCTGTCCCCGAATTCTCGTTTCCAGTGTCCCTAACCAGCTCCGCCCTGCCTTGGGTTTCCTTCGCAGCATCGGATTTGTGGGACCCAGTTCGATCGATGCGCATACCAGTTTATTGCTTGTGTATAATGTGGAATTTACTCTGATGAGCAAGATTGAGTATTTGGTGGGTCTGGGTTTTGAGTTTGATGAAGTAAAGGAGATGGTGGTCCGGTCGCCAGGGCTATTGACCCTCAGTATTGACAGGAATTTGGTACCGAAAACTGAGTATTTTGTGAAGGAAATGAAAGGAGATTTGAAGGAATTGAAGAGGTTCCCGCAGTATTTTTCGTTTAGTTTGGAGAGGAAGATAAGGCCCAGGCATAGAATGTTGGAGGAGTATGGGCTGAAGCTACCCTTGTCAAAGATGTTGAAGTTTAGTGATGGGGAGTTCAATGCAAGATTGGTTGACATGCTATCTAAGAATAGCTGAAGAGAAGAGTCCGTTGGGATGTGTAAGTTTCTTGATTACTTGGATATTTTTTTCTCTTTATCTGATGTATAGTGAAAGTATGATGTTTTGGCGATGGATCATATAGCTAATGTAGGATAATGTGTTACTACATGACAGATGAGCTTTGAATTGTAATCTGTTTATGGCATGAGAAGCTCTTTTAAGTGGACAATTTTTTTGTCTCTACACTTGTTTACAATCTAATTAAACAATTCTTTGCTTGAGTGACCTTTCGTTTTGCCAAATTTGAGGAAATCCCGTGATGTCAATCCTCAAGAAATTTCATTGGGATGTGAAATTCACTTTCTGGATCAATTGTGAGTTTTGACAGATGTATGCATTGCAGTATCGATCTTTAGGCTCATAACTGATAACTGTCAAGCTTTAGCCCAAACCAAGTCGTTGTTTTGTGTTGCTGCATCCACTCCCCGTTTAGAATGTTATGATGCTAGAGGTAGTCAGTCTCAGCCATGTGATTCCCAGTCTTTTAAATTGCTAAATTTGGAGACTTAAAGAAACTTGCCTGTTGGTATGGGGAAGAATTACTATCTACAGCTGCAATATGTTGAAGGAATTGGTGAACAAATTAGAGACTCGATCTTCTTGCAAATGTCCACATTATGGTTGCCATTGCCTCATTGTTGGAGGGAGTACCATGGTTTCTTAATCCTAAATTATTAATCTTTCCAGCAAGTTACAAGAATGTATGCTTTACTGTTAGAGAGAGCATAATGAAGTAGCAAAAGACTGAACCTCTCTGTACCTAATCAATGTGGTTAATTTGTGAACGTTAGCCACAGCCTCAAGTCGCTGAAGGTTGATCCTTACCACTGGTTTTTATTTCATTTGATGGCATGCCAGTCCTTGAAGCAGGCATTGAAGTTGCGAAGATATGGTAGGTGTATGGATGTAGGATTTGTTTGTTTGAACTTGTACATCAACTCCACTTCATAATTTTTTGTACTTACCATGGAGGGTATGATATTCGTAATTGACATGTAATTAACGCAGAGAGAATTCAGATTGTTTTTATCAAGCATGGTATCTGAAACTAAAAGTGATGTTGAAATAAATTACGGGTACTTGTGTCCTGGATTTCAGTTCCATCTGTTCATGGAAGCACTGCTAGCGTGTTGTGTGATTATCTTTATTTGAGGTTGCTGTCTAATCTCCACCTATACCCACTTTTGGATCATAACAATTACAGCTTTTAGTTATGTTTTTTGGGAACAACTTAGTTACTTGTGACAAGGAAAGGCTGAAAGATCGTGTGAAGATTATCAATGGATTACAATCATATTGTTGAACCTGAAGAACGTCCTTTATTGGTATCTAAATGTGCTTCACGAAGATCCCCGCATCAGTGGTTCCAAATCCCCTTCCTCTTTAGAATATTTTAGGTCATGTTGCTTGGTAATTGGTATACCTACTCTGAAGGTTCTGCTGGACTACCTGGGGATGCAGTTTATATCAATGTGTGCTTGTTGTTGTCGTTGTTTCTAATCAGGGTGGTGCAGCTATGCTCTTGATCCATATTATTTACCGGTTTTGTCTTCTGATTTAATTTCCGAGCCCATACACATTGCATCACCACAAGAAGCACAGACAGCCATAGTTAGATGGTTATTAGCATCAGAAGCAAAATTATCCAGACGCTAAATGCCAGGTGATTTTTACCTCTTTGTACTTGCATTTGCTCTTGTGGTTACAGAAGATGGTAAATTCTGTAGTGATGATCTACCCATTGCTTTCAAATTCTGCTGCAATGAAATAAACTGCAATTTTTTTCTCTTTGATAAGCCCAGCCATTTGTGTTGGTGGGGCCGAAACTTCCCTGTGGCTGCTTTTAATGCCACATGATTTTCTGTTGAATGGAAGTCCTTGTTATACATGCTATCATTTTAGTTTGTTCTTGTTGGTTTTATGTTGTCCTTGAGTCTGAAGAATATGTAGATGCATGGATTTATGAATTGAACTGTGTCTAATGTCTTACTATACCATGTTTGGTTTGACCCACAACTCTCAGAATTCATGGAACATTGTTTCTGGTATCTCTTTGGTAACCATGTATTCTTGTTGTCTTTTATCCCCCCTCTTCTACTAGGAGAATCTTGTATGTATAGTCTATGTCCTGTTTTCAATTATTGCTTTGCAGTATATATATAGTGGTGAAAATGAAAGTCCTTTGGTAGGTCTCACTTTTTCTCTTCATTCTGTTAAATATGGTATGATGGGGCCAAATGCTGGCAACATCGCCGCGGCTTTTTCTTGATTTCTTTGATGGCCGATTAGATGAGGAATTAGTGTTTTGTAGGAAGGGAATCTTTGATGCAACTAATGAGCTGCTGATTTCTGTAGAATGGTTGCCTCTTTGGTTGGAATTAGTTTGAGCAACACTTTGTATTAAATTCAACATTTTGTTTCATGGCCAACAGGATAGGAATTTGATAAGAAAAGTCTTATATTTTACAGTTGTAGTCTTCTTCTTTTTGTTCTGTTTTTGGGTACACTCTGCTCTTGTTGTATTAAACTCATAACATCAGAATCCATGTGGAAGGGCTTGATGGTCAAAGCCCATAACTTAGTGGGCTGGTGTTATTTCGAACAAGTACATGACTCGTGATTACAATTATTTTGTTTGAAGTAGGGATAAAGTATTACCGATTTTATTTAAGGATGAGAACCAGTCACAGTGGTCTTTAAGTTTTGTACTAATTTATTGAATTTTTATTAACTTTCCATTTAGTCAAAGAAAATTCCTTTGACTTTTCTTCTCTCCATTTCAGATTTTGTTAGAATCTGTTTCGAATGGATTTTTCTCTTATAGTTGTGATAGAAGGAGAGAAAAAACAAGTGATTTTAGGGATTTTGTTTTTCGAATGTAAATAAAATCCTTAATTTTTGTTCAAAGAAAAACATTAAGGTAACAAACAAAGGCAGGTGTTAGGTTTGGGGAGAAGGAAAGGAATGGAATACAGTCTGCCCACGTGGACACTACCGCCGATGACTGGACAGGTAAGGTAAATTCAGTTGGTTGCTTTCTTCTTATTTTTTCTTATAAAATACTCGTAGTAGCAACTATATGTAATAATACCTCCTGCCAAATAAATTTGTCCTTTTCTATTTTTGATCTTCTGTCATCTATCGGTCACTTGCATGTCACTCTTCATGTCCAGAATTACTTCTTTTTTCTTTGTTGGTCTTTTTCAAATTTCTTACTGTAGTAGAACCCTATGTAGTATGACCAGCTGGCTAATATGCGGTTAATTCGCATGAGTGGTTTGTTATTTTCATGTTTTAATTAAGCAGTCGTTGTTTCAATCTTTAAGTATAAAATAATAAATCAGTTAAGAGCACTTTATCGTCAATTGGTCTGATTTTGTTTAACATTCGATTTTTGCATATGAAATAATTATATGCTGGGATATCTAAGAAAGATCAGTCTAGATTTAACTAAAACCTACTGTTTGTGTGTGCATGACAAAATTCGAAAAATCTTATTTTTAACCATATATGTGGTTTACATGTATATCTGCAAGTTAAAGAATTGATTAGGCATGCAGTTTTTTGTGTTTTTTGTTTGTTTGTTTCATTTAAAGTAATCAGTAAATAGCACTGGTTGCCCTACACTGTCAAATAAGAACTGCCAAAGTGCCTATATCTTCTTCATTTCCCACAACTGGTAACCAGATGATGCAGTGAGGTCTCTGTTTTTAGAACCACTTCTTTTAATTATTATTGAGTTTGTGTTTCTGATCAATTTTAGTTTTCGGTGTACTTACTCACTGCAAAGTCTTACAAAATTGCAGTCAAAACTCACCTATCCCCTATAATCTATCTACATGGCCTTAGCCTTCTTTTGTTATTAATCTAATTTGTGGCATAATTAATAACCTTTTTTTGGATCCACCTTCTTGTCTGGATATTATTTCCTCAAACTCAGCGTTTTACTACCAAAATTATAACCCACAAGATAAATTTCTTATCTACCGCCTATACCAACCTAGATAGCTAGCTTAAATATTTTAGACCTTTTAGCCTCATATATGTAGCTGTGTGTATGTTAGTATTTCTGGGTGTGTACTGTGTTGATTCTCCTTTTACTTAACCCTTTCAGCATTTGTGATCTGGACTCTGGATTACTTCACCCATGCATTGCATTGTCCAGATAGTCATGTCATGTCAGGATCATCAACCCCATGATTGTACCGATCAAGTTCGCCATTTATGGAGTAAAATGTTCACGCAAGGATATTTTCTTCGTATATAATGATCGAACCAGAAACGTCTTAGCTAAAAGGTAAAATAAAACTAATTAAATGTATTAGGTCACTCACACTAATCATCTTCGGTTAATTACTGTTGTTGTTGAGTTGCAAGCTCTCATGTCGTTCTAAACCGATTTGTATATAATAAGACGTTTCTACATACAAATACAGTTTTAATTCTTAAATGATGTTTTAATCACTTTAAGGTTTTCTTTTTTTAGAATTCGAACTCTACCTAAGGGCTAAAACACTCGTCGATAAAATCAGTCCTGAAATTGGCTCTCCTTCTTTTCAAATGGTAACAAGTGAACTATATTTTAATTCTATCGATAATGTAGGTACTGCAGTATGTTCAAGATTAAGATGTGGGTCGTAACATGTCGTGTGTGTATATATCTGCAAATATAGTTAATTACACTATAGAATAGACTATAGCTGTACTATACGAGACTAGTCATCACGACCCTTCTAACCCTAGCTAGCTAGCTAGGTGTGTCCCATCCCATGTAGTACACTCAAAGCACTATTGTTTTCCCGTAGCGAAAACTATAGTACTTCTGCCATGTTCTTGTTATTATTGAAAAATATTTAGTGTCAATCATTCGACGACGTTCTATAATAACGAAAAAAATAACGTTTTAATTTATATATATGAAGTAATTATATACTTTAAAAAAAAAGTACTCTCCTTGGCTTCTTAGGATTTTTGTAAATTGTTAATGGTAAATTGCTCCTCTCTAAAGTTGAATTAAGTTTTCATTTCCTAAATTTATCATTTATAAGTGGAATATATATAAATATTGTACTTTCAGCCCATACTGCCATACACACTACTCGCCTAGTCCAAAGCTCCAAAGGTGGTCATGAGGCAAGATTAGAGTCACATCTCAGATCTCACATGGGCATGACATGAGGGGAAGGGAAATTATTATTTGATAGATGTTGCTGTTGTTGTTGTGACCCTCTTTCAGACAGAATTAACTGATTTCCATGTTCACATACCAACATATGTCTTATGTAAAAGGATGGAACAAACACACCAAAAGCATATCATGTTTTTGTTTTGTTGTTTGTGCACTGTAGACTGTAGAGTACTGCTGTAGATGTTATGTGAAATGCAAGTCTTACAAAATTCTTCGTTGTCTTCGAGTGTCTTCGAGTGTCATCAGATTCTAAAAATATGACTATCCTTATTAGATTTTTTTATATTCCTCAAACCAAATTAAGGGTGAAAAAGAAAGAAAAACCGAAACAATGTTTGAGATGAGTGGCATGAAGTTAAACTAACACTGCTACTAGCTTGTAATTATTTAGGTGGATTAGTGAATTTTTAAGATATTTTCTTTGATTAGTAAAAGTAGCCACACTTAATTTAGAACGGGCTGGGTACCGTTTGTTGGATTAGGATTTAGGACTTAGGACTAGGAGCTATCACGTTGCGGGTACCCTTAACTTCTTGCCCTAAGGTTACAACTTACAAGGGAACATAGCCAACAGAATCATTATGTATGTATACATAATCAGCCCTACAATTCTTATCTGGTGGGACATACAAATTAATATACCCTTATTGCCACCTCTTAATCTCTCATCTCATGCATTTGTACTAAGGTCTTCCTCTCCCCATACCTACAATTTTATTTTATTTCTATAAAAAAGGGAGTAAATGATGAGGCCATATGTATGGCCCTTGCATTACGCCCTACATATGTGGGTCATTCCGGGAGCATGTTTTTTAACTATTTTCCGTGTAACTACTATTTGAGAGCGTAGTTGGATTC
>NBIL01154540.1:0-10970 GCA_002752925.1 Viola pubescens var. scabriuscula | reverse complement strand
TCTTTAAGGATTCAAAAAAAATTATTCGTTAATGCATTTAGCGAGGTTATTCATTTAGCCCATTTGCTCAAGTCGGGATCGGAGAAAATTATTCATTTGGCGAAGTTATTCGTTTATCAGACATTCATTTATCGAGGTTTAACTGAAACTAATAAAATTTAAGGAAAGATGGGAGCAAAAGTGGAAAGAAGAAAAAAAAACTCAAACCAAATCTCAATTAAACGCATAAAAGGAAGGGAGGAGGAGGGAGTTGGGTAACGCCGTAACGGAGTGAACAAGCACAAATCGTCTAAGTATAGGTTTGTAGGCTCTTTTGTTTCCTTCTACTTGTTCTTGTGGTCTTATTAGTTTCTTTGCAATCTTTACATTGTCTACATTTCTTTTTTGGAATTTGGTTTTGTCTCCCAAACTTAATTACGCCTTCCAATAATAATGTTACAGTTATATCTTTATTTTCATTACCAACTAAATAATAAATAATAATAGTAACATTAATATATTATCAAATTTCATCTCTCATAAACCTTTCACGAATTAGAATTACAACTAACACTAATATATGAATCAGAACTTATACAATAGGTTTAAGTGAGATTATAAAGAAATAATGTATATATTCCCCCCTAAAATATAAAAATAAAAATAAAAGATCAAATTTGGATATGTATAATAGGTTTGAACTGGGTTTGATTTCAATTCGAATGAACTTATTAAGACGATAATTTAATTCCTAAAAGTTACTTACTCTAAGGTTTTTTTTGTTGAAAATATTTAACCTAAAAAAAATATATATGTAAAACATGGATCCGCAATAAAAAAGCTTGAACTGGTGGGCTAACTGCTGGCCACCGGATCTGACGGCTGAACCACGATGAGGAATCATTTTCCACGGAATCGACGCTGATGTGCTGAACAACATGGAAGCACGAAGAAGTGTGCTTTTTTAAGCACAAAGTTACAAACATCCCCCCCGCAAGGGCCGCAACCACATTTCCCATCCCTTGGAAATTCCAGTTATGGACGGACACATGTAAGCAGGCCACACGTCGACGTGGTTTACGAAGTCACTGTTTCTTTTCCTTTTAATTTAATTGTTTCCAAAAAGAATTATTTTTATAAGAAATATGTTATAGATACGACGCTTTTACAAACATTTATACATTTGATAATTATTTATTTAAATAAAAATAATAATATAATCTAATTATGAAGAAAAAAATCTCAATCATCACATCAGTGGGTAGAAAATAGTTTGTAAAATAGTTTGCATCATAAATATTTTCCTTTCTTTAATTAACTAAAAACATGTTATCCTATGAGTACTATTCTACTAAATGCTAAATCATTTATCTTCAAGTAAAAGAAATTAAGAATTGCTTAATCTTAATTATTACTCAATTAGTATTTTTTATAATGATTTGAAAGTCAATGGATAAGGGCTGTCCAATATAATTATAATAAAAATGCTATCTATGACTAGTATTTTGTTTTTATTTAATACTTTGGTAAGCTGTTGTGACCGGCACAAAAGAAAGAAAATAGCAATTAAATTTTATATGTTTATAAAAATATTAACTCTAAGCTTGTTCATTATTTTTCTTACAATAATCATAATTAGCATTTATTTATTTTTAAAAATATTTTGCTTACAATCACTTATTATTGACACCAGAAAAGAAGGAAAGTATAATGATTTTCCTAAAGTAATTGTTTTCTTGTATTTTTTAAAAATTGAGAGATTATGGTTGTTTATGTTAGTAGTTACTCTCTCCGGTGGTGCAAAATAAACAACGTTTTTCTACGAATTCTTACTGTTCATAATACTTGTCATTTTATTTTTTTCGAAGCTAATATTTTGTGCATATGGTAATTATTTTTTTATGCATCAATCCAATTTGACAATGATGTGTTAATTTGAGTGAAAATTAGAAGTAAAAATGAAACAATATAGAATAAAATAAGATTAAAGATCATGGTGAAATGAATTTTTACTATTCTAAAGAGTTATTTATTTTGCAAACGAGGGAGTATTAGTTAGTTATTCCTGTTGGTGTACTGTTTAATTTTAAAGAGTTTTTATTTATAAAATCGTTCTATTATTCATCAAAACAAAACAAAAACGGAAATATCTTAGAACTCCGAAAGAACTAGAATCCATTTAGGATGATAAATAAGAATTCAAAATTCATTGCCGTAAAATAAATAAATAAATATTTAAACTGAGCACTTTTAATTTAAATAATGAATAAAACGTCAAGAGCCTTTTTAATTCTCAGATAGATGCCGCTTAATTCTCTGCAATGTCGCTCTCCTTTGGCCGAGCGAGCGATGATATCCATCTTCCCGCTGCCTTAACCCACGCTTTCTCCTCCCCTTCTTCTCCGTCGTCTCCAAATTTGTTCCTAACAGGAAAAAAAGATAAATTTCGCTAATCCAAATTAATTAAACACTTGTATCGTCCTAGTCATCAGTGACGCGTTCCCGCTCTTCTTCGCGCCATCAATGCCGTCGCGGCAGTTGATCGGGAACACGGAGCTCTGATTCCAGTGGCGGAGACAGCAAAGCAATAAGCAGCAGGTAGTACCGATTGCCGATGCGACTGTCTTGTGGTCTATTTATTTAATTTCGTTGTTGTTGGCTAATTCCACTCACTCGCTGTTTTTTTGTCATCTTCGTGAGCGTAGGTTTCTGTGTACATCAAAGTGCTAATACGAGATCGTTAAGTGCGTTTCGCTTCGTGGATCTACTGCACTCGTGGTTTCATTTGCCAATGCAGAAAATACGGTACTGTTTTGGTTGATTTGGTAGGCCTATAGGCGTATAGAGCATAGATATAGTAGACAGTAGCTAGCTTGGTTCAATTTGTTCATTTCTGGTTCGTATAGTGGGCTTGGGTTGAAGGAAATACAGGGGATTCCTTATTTTTTTAAATTTCGTGTGTGTGTATAATTTGGTGTGTTTGATCGGGATACTGTGTCTACTATAGTTTGATCGTTCAGCTACTTGATGAGGTAACAGACATTATAGTAGTGAATGATATTTGTTGGAAAGAACAAGTTGTTTCTCGCTGTGCGGTTGATTAGCTTGTTGAAGGGTGTTATAAAATGACGTTATTATGAAGATGCATAGTGCGGAGGACTCATCAGATTCATTGGCCAGGGAGGTGCTTGGTCCTTCTGGTCAATGGATCCAGCAACAGCAGCAGGGCTCAGCATTTGTTGTCCCAAATGGGGGAAAGAATGCACGTAATATTTCTGTGCAGACAGGTGAGGAGTTTTCTGTGAAGTTTCTTCAGGATCGTGCCTTAACCAAAGGGATTCCTCTGAGAATTAGAAATATTAATGATCAAAGTAGTCAACCGGGGTATGAGGATCTTGCTTGTATTCTTGGGTTGAGAAGGATGGATTCAGAGTGTGCTTCTGATATTTCTGATTTTGCATCTCTGAAAGGATCTCTTAAGGAGTCTGAAAATGGTTTTTGTGCCGATAAATTAGGCATATGTGATGCTGAAGCTGGTGACACTGTAAATAGATCGAAAAAGGCTTTTAGTGAATTGAATTTTGGCAGGGGGGTTGATTTGGGTCCAACTGCTCCAGCCCTTTGTGTATTAGAGTCCCCTCATTCAAATAACTTTAGTGGACAAAGTGTCTTAGATGGCTCTCAACATGGAAAGATGAAGATCCTCTGCAGTTTTGGGGGGGAAATTTTACCGAGGCCCAGTGATGGCAAGCTAAGATATGTTGGGGGAGACACTCGCATTGTATCTATTTCCAAGAATCTTACATGGGAAGAACTTATGAACAAAACATCAAGTATTTGCCATCAACCCCACTCTATCAAATTCCAGCTTCCGGGTGAGGATCTCGATGCTCTTATTTCTGTGTCATCTGATGAAGATTTTCAGAATATGGTAGAGGAATACTATGGACTTGAGAAGGTTGGTGGTGCTCAAAGGCTTCGGCTATTTTTAATTCCACTGGGTGAATCTGAAAAGTCTTCTTCTTTTGAAGGAACTACTATCTCACAGAGCAACCCTGATTTCCAATATGTTGTTGCTGTTAATGGCATCTTATATCCCGGCCCAAGGAAAAACTCTGTTGGGCAGGGTTTGCCGAGTGAGGCAAGTCAGCATGGAATTATTTTGGATCGGAGTCCAAACTTTCGTTGTCATCTTCCACCCTCTGTCCTTCCTCTGGATAGCATGTCTGGGTCTAATGCTTTCCATCCTAATGAATCCCGGACTACCTATCATTCCCCTCCTATTTCTCCAATCCCTCCACAGTGTAGAGATTCCAAGGGTGGCCTTATGCATATGCACGGAGATAGCTCCAGCCTTGAGAGCAATTGTTCCTTTACTACTGGTCAATTACCACCTGAAAACTGCAGCGCTGATGCTTCTTTTTGCAAGCAACTGCTGCAGAAACCAATGACATCTCTGAGTTCTCATTACCCTTCCAAGCCTGTAGATGGTGGACAGCTAGCCCATGCTCATGGAGTGCAATTTCCCCATCTTAATCTCAATGAAGAACCCGTGACTCCTTCAGTGTTGAGCCAGAATGATAGCCAATTTGACACTTTTATCCGTGACGGGCCTTTGCTTAAGGAAGGGGCATTCCATTCAGAGAAACCTTTACATAGTCCAGAAGATCCCCTTGGTCTGTTGTCAGGATCTATTGATTCCATTGATTCTCATAACGGAATGCTGCGTGCATTTTCTGATTCTAAGTTGCAAGAGCATGGAGGGAAGTCTGCTTACTATTCACAGGAGGGCACAAGTCCATCATCTCCTTTGAATTTTTTCAAGAGCACAGTGATTCCTCCATTGCTTATAACAACTGCTTCTCAACCAACTCAGCTGGATGAGAATGTTGATTTTGTCAATCCTCTAGCACAAAGCAGGTTGCTGGATACTGAGTCTACTGGCTCACAGGGTGGGCTGGATTTGATGAAATTTTCTCTTTATTCTGAATCAGTTGGGAGGAATGAGTTTATTCAGGAGGCTTCAATCAACGTGGATGACAGATGCCAAATTCCAAACCTCTGCAAGAGAAATTCATTAGGTGTGAAAGCAACGAGTAAGTCCAACAAACATGATCTGGTTCTGCATCAAGGTCATGGAACTTATGAGAAGTCATCTGCTGATTCATTTCAATACAAAAGCAAATTTCCTGATGCCAACTCCCTCCCAACATCTTCTCGCGTTGATACTGCGCCCCAGAATATGCAAGTTGCCACTGATGGGATTCCTCCATCCTCAGCTTTTGATTTCAAACCGTTTGTAAACAATGCTGCTGAGCACTCTCTGAGCTATCAGCTGGGGAACTCCCCTTCTGATGGGCTTTTCACGGGGCAGAGGACTGCCAATGGTCAGTACATGCTGATTGGCAAAGTGAATGGTGGTCAAGAAAGTAACGTCCCTCAGAACAAGGATTCTGTTATCATGGAGTTGTATGAGAATCCCAGACAGCTCCCTTGTGTGGAAAATTCTTTGGTCGATGATACGTTGGGGTCATCAACTAGCTCATTTTTCCGCCAACCGGAACTAGGTCATCCTATTGAATGTCGAAATGGTAAAAGTAAAGAAGAATCCTTGCTAGTATCCTCAACAAAGTTTTATCCATCAGCAGGTTCTGTTGATTTCTTGAATGCAGACCTGCTTGAAAATGAACTGCTTGGCACTACCAAAAAGGCTTTTCACGAAAGAATTGTTTCTCCACTTGATAATGACCGTGGAACTCATCCTGATCAGAAGGTTGAGAAGTTGGGCTTTGGAGGATCTGCTCATGACAAATTAAATGTTACGATCCCAAGCGATTATAAAGTTCACACTCAGCTAGAGCCATTTATTGTTGTGGAAGAAGATACAGGCAAAAAGCCTTATAACATTCAAGCTGTTTGTGCAGTTGTCCCACATGATAGTGATCAAATGATAGGTAGTTTTGTGCCCCCTACTGACTGCATGCCAGAAAGTGTCTTTTCATCTGCTGCTAATCCAACCAGCAGCAACTTCATGCCTGCAGCTGCACCTGAGGCGGAAATGATAATCCCACATGTTGCCTGTCCAAGTGGAAGTGGCTATGCACCTCCTACTACAACAGAGTATGAGAGTATCATGACAGAATCTGAGTATGAGGTAAAATTGCTCTGTTACTGGGGCTTCTCTAGTTTTACAGTTTCTAACAGTCCTAGCATTAACATTTCGTTTGGTTTTGTTGGTGCTTGTAGAATATAAAAACTGATGGAGGTAAAGATGAATCTTTTAGTGATTCCGTGATAGCTGAAATAGAAGCCAGCGTCTATGGATTACAGGTTCATTAATATCTTTAGTGTCCGGTTTGATGTACAAGTTTTCATTTTGAATACTCGTCAGTTCTAGATTATAGTTAATCTCTATGCTTGGCATGCTTATGTCTACTGCCTTGAGACTTTACCATTGCCGGCTTATTTTAGAGGCAATTTCCTACATATATTTGAAGGGGTGGGTATTGGTTGTGGTGGTATACAGTATAAACTAAATGTCTTCTTCCTTGATTCTAAAGTTTTCAGATGTTGATATGCAGATTATAAAGAACGCTGATCTTGAAGAACTACAAGAGCTAGGATCTGGTACATATGGCACAGTCTATCATGGAAAATGGCGAGGAACTGATGTTGCAATAAAAAAGATAAGGAACAGCTGCTTTTCGGGGAGAGCATCTGAGCAAGAGCGGTTGGTGGGTTTCTTGTACACGTTATCTTCACATTTTTTTCCTTAAAATATGTAGGAAGTGGAACATAATTTGGAAGCATAGAATGAGTTACACACATTTTAGACTAAATGTCTCTAAGTTCAGGAGGAAGACTGTTTGAGTCAGCATTTAATATGATGCTGCCTGGTGCTTATTTAATGTGAATGGTAGTTATCTTTTACCCCGTGGCGTGATCTGGAGAGGAAACCGAGAAGTGACCAAAGGGATATTTTTTAATTTTTTTATCATGTATTGAAGTGCTGTTCTCTGCCTAAATTTTATATCACCTTTCCACTCCAAGTAACCTGCATGTGACACTGATGGTTGTTTCGGTTGCAACAGACTAAAGACTTCTGGAGAGAAGCACAGATCCTCTCAAATCTTCATCATCCGAATGTGGTTGCATTTTATGGTGTGGTGCCAGATGGAAGTGGTGGAACCTTGGCAACAGTAACAGAATATATGGTGAATGGGTCACTTAGGCATGTCCTGCTCAAGAAAGAAAGGTAATCCTTTCGTTTTTTCATATTTCATTTATTATACTGTTATGTTTAAGGGAACTCTATACTTCCATGCAGATCACTTGATCATCGCAAAAAGCTGATAATCGCCATGGATGCAGCTTTTGGCATGGAGTACTTGCACTCAAGAAATATTGTCCATTTTGATCTAAAGTGTGACAATTTGCTTGTGAATCTAAGGGATCCTCACCGACCTATATGCAAGGTACACTGTTTGAAGCCCATTTCCATCTCACTCAATGTAATGATTATGGATAATTCACTATGATGCTGCTTATATGTGATGGGTGTCTTATTCATTGCTGTAACGATAAGCAAATGGTGAATTTCAAGGTTTCCGTATTATATAAATTTTAAGCACGTCAGGAAATCAGTTTTTTTCTTCATTTTTTCAGGTTGGTGATTTTGGTTTGTCACGGATCAAGCGCAACACTCTGGTATCTGGGGGTGTGCGAGGAACCCTCCCATGGATGGCACCAGAGTTGTTGAATGGGAGCAGCACCAGAGTTTCTGAGAAGGTCAGTTTATCCTTGTCTTTATGTATTTTGCCAGTGTCCTTGGCTGCAGTTATCTATCAGTAAAGTAATTAACAAATAGGTTCTTGGTTTGGCAGGTTGATGTTTTCTCATTTGGCATTTCAATGTGGGAGATCTTGACTGGGCAGGAACCTTATGCAGATATGCATTGTGGGGCAATCATTGGTAAGTATTTGTTGCCAACACTCACGATATAAATGGAAACTTGAATGCATAACTGTGGCTGGGAATTGCAGGAGTCCTCTTTAATTTCTTTTAGTACTCTCAGCATTGTTTTTACTTATTTCAATTCCATAGGAATAGTAAATAAATTAATCTAGTAATCAATTTGTGGGTGTCCTCTGAGGGCTTTTTCCTCCACTCTAGCAGCTCTTGTAACAAGATTCGTCAATCAATGTTTTTTGTTGTTGATCGGTTTGTTTTTTTGTTCATTATCTATTCCTGCTAATTCATTGAAGACTTGGTTTTTCTATCCACTCTTGCTTTGCCAGACAATTGCAATTGGTAGATTCGTATTTTTTTCACACAATTATTGTCCTATTTGTTGAATTGTGAAGGTGGGATTGTGAAGAACACTCTTCGACCTGGAATTCCGGAACTTTGCGACCCTGAATGGAGAAAGCTAATGGAACATTGTTGGTCACCTGATCCTCAATCTCGACCGTCCTTTACTGAGATAACGAATAGGTTGCGAGCTATGTCTATGGCATTTCAAGGAAAGGAGAATGATCAGGCTAGAGAAGTGAAGGTGAACATAATAAGCTCATGAATCAGCAACGTAAGTTTGTAAATGTTTCAGTCCGCGTACCGGACTTCTCTCATTGCTACTGTAGAAATCCTCGCAGAAGTGGGAAGATAACTAAGGTTGGTTTTCGTTTTGTGTTTTTTTTTTATGGGTGTTTTTCACCTTTGTTGATAAAATATCTTGATTTGTCTATTCTTTTTTGTACCTAAAGCACTGGTGAGTGATATAGAGGTGATTATAGAAAAATCATAGATGTATATTAATAGATGTAACTCTACTGAAAGGGAAAAAAAAATGCATAGGGTTTTTTTACATCTGATTTCCATTTTATTTTCCCCTACTTTTTTGCAGTTAGTTTTCCTGTATCTAAGCTTCCTCTTTCTCTAAATAGAAACTAACAAATTTTCTATAGCGGACAAACTTGAATGCGTTCTAAAAGACCTAATTAAATGAATTAAATTACTAGGGTAGTACTACTACTACATTTGTTACCCGACACATTAGTGGAGTGGAAGTAGGCATATGACCTGACGAGTTGGCTATTTTCCCTGAAAAGGAAAGAAGTTTGTTGTTTAACTGGCCGGCGCACCTGCGTGGTCTGGAGTCTCTGAGGTTGTCCTTCCATCTCAGCAACCATTGCCTAATCCATCTCTATCATCTTTTTGTCTATTTGAGGACCAACAAAAGCAACAACCATATTCTTGGAGTTTTCTTTAGTCGGCAACTTCATGTTCTCACTCATTTCTGATCAGAATTTTCTCTAAAGGGTTCATGCTCCATTATTAATTTATTACTCCCTCTGTCCGGATTTAGTTGACGCCGGTAGGCAAAAAATAATTGTCCGGTATTAATTGACGCTTTCGTGTGTCGTGCCTATTTCCCTCCGTGCTTTTACATTTTTAACCCTCGAACGACAAGTCATTTGCGCTAAAAAATGACGTCACACGGTTTCAGAGGGAACCTAAAATTTCAAATGAAAGAAAAGCCTTCACGGCTAATCATTTGCCAGACCCAATACTTCCCTCTTCTCTCATGTCTTATTCTCTCACTTTCATTTCTCTCACCCGAAAATTAAATTAGTCGTAAATGGAGGGAATTCATTACCGGGATGCTCAGGAGGACAACTATTTTGAGTTCAATAGCTCCGACGACATGATTGTGCCAGACTTAATTGTCGCCGACGATGCAAATATGGTTTTCAGTGAAGATGAAAAGTCCATACCTGCCGAAATTGCTGAAGACATATGAGAAAGATGAGGATGCAAGGTTAATTGAGTATGTGAATGGGCAAGAAGAGAGCTCAAGGATGAAAGTCAGTAACGGAGAATCAAGCAGACTGAAAGAGGTAAGGAAAGCAAAACCCCTTTTGGATTTTGATTTTAATGAATTACCAATGCTGGATATATCTCCCCCTTCCTCTCCGATAGTTAAGGAACTCCGAGGTTTTGATTTGAATCAACTACCACCTGTTGATGATGAAGAAGGGATGCTAGAAAATTCAAATTCGGAGGTCCATGAAGACAGGGACTTTGACCCATTCAATTTCCCAACCGCACGAATTAGTTGGCAGTTTATGGATGGTGTTGATGGAAGGACAGTCATTATAATGTTGCGTATCGTTTTCATTAAGAAAGGTAATTTGATGTGATCCTAGCCACCCCTCAACTCGATACCCAAGACACTTTGCCTCAAGGCCCCATCACTCGAAGCATGGCTAAGCAACTAGTCTTGTGGTTCGAACACAAATGCCAAGAGGAGCCTTCCAAGGCCCCTAGTCGAGTCGTTTCGGTGACTATCCATCTTGCTCCAAGGGTCGTTTGGCTTGGGCTGGTCTTGGCTGGCCTCCTTTAGGATGTTAGGGGCCTTGGAAGGCTCCTCTTGGCATTTGTGTTCGAACCACAAGACTAGTTGCTTAGCCATGCTTCGAGTGATGGGGCCTTGAGGCAAAGTGTCTTGGGTATCGAGTTGAGGGGTGGCTAGGATCACATCAATCCCTTCCCCTTCAAAAGGATTCGTCCTCGAATCCGTTTCTTGAATGTCTCGGGGGTTGTCATGGCACAAGGTCAAGTCGTTGACATTGAAAGTGTGGCTTATTGACCCGTACTCATTGGGGAGGTCCAAGATGTAGGTATTAGCACCGAGACGGCAAAGGATTTGGAAAGGTCCATCTCCTCGGGGGATTAGCTTGCCTTTCCGGTGGTTGGGAAATCTCCTTGCTCCAATGAAGCCAAACCCATTGACCGGGTTCAAAAGATGTAGGCATCTTGCCTTTGTTGCGCTTGTTGGCCTCTCGCTCATTCACATCCTCAATGCTTTTGCGAACTTGCTCATGGAGCTTCTTGACAGCTATGGCCTTGGCATTTCCATCTGCACACTTAAGAAAACTCAAGGGAAAAGGTAAGAGATCAAGAGGGGTGAGGGGTTTGAACCCGTACACCAC
>NBIL01154537.1:0-13318 GCA_002752925.1 Viola pubescens var. scabriuscula | reverse complement strand
ATGAGCATACTTACTTTTTTAAGTGTCCGTCTCCTTTTAAATATCACCCAAAACTTAAGTCATGTAGATTAAGGTAAGGTAGGTCCGCGTCTCCTTTTAAATATCACCCAAAACTTAAGTCACGTAGATTAAGATAAGGTAGGTCCGCGTCAGCTTTTGGTCAGGGTGGGTAGCTGTGCGGGTGGGCGGGCAGCAAGGGACAAGAGGACAGAAGACAAGAGCAGGCCGGGCAGCTGACATATACAGAAAAAACTACTTTTTGTACACTTTTTGTCATAACGACAATTAAAAAAGTCCACTCATTTTTGGACTAAAACGACATTTAAAAGGAGACGAAGGGAGTATAAAGAAGGTTGGTAGAGTTTGGTAAGGCCCACTAACCCATTAGAACTTTCATAATTTTATACTTACATGCCATAATTTTTTTTTTTAGAAAACTATCTTCAAGTTTGATTCTCTATTTTAATATTAATAAAAAAAAAAATACCTTTCCCAGGTCTGATTACTCTGCTTGGGCTCTTGATTAAATGGGCCTCATGTGCTTATTTTTAAGCATGGGCTTTGGACCTTCTTGTCCAAGGAGACAAAAAGAACGCTCAGGGTTGAACGGGGGAGAATATTAGTTACAAGAAATTCCCAAAAGATTACAGAACAGTTAACTCACTTGCATTGCGTAAACAATGTATTGATTGAATTCCTCTAATGTTAACACAATTATCCAATTTCTACTTCCAGTCCACCACAACAAACTCACTCTTCAAAACTCTCATCTAGCTGCTAAAATATTTTCCCGTTTGATTACACAGTAAGACCTTGCGGTGCAGCAGCTGCTGGTGCCTTCGGCTTGGGCTTCTCCACAACAATGGCCTGTGTGGTTAGGACCATGCCAGCAACAGATGCTGCATTCTGCAGAGCGCATCTTGTCACCTTCGCGGGGTCAATAACACCAGCCTCAACCAGGTTTTCGTATTTATCGGTCATGGCGTTGTAACCAACCTCCCATTCACTGTCCCTTATCTTCTCCACAACTACCTCACCTTCAATTCCAGCATTTTGAGCTATCAAAGCTGCTGGCGCCACCAGAGCCTACAAGCAAAATAATAGAATCAGTTCGGAGGATTGGACATCCGCACACATTACTAGCCAACAATCTGCAAAATAGAAAACTTGGCATGCCCCTTTTCTAGATGCAGGCTTTCACAAAAATCACTAAATTAAGTCTAACTTCCCCAAAAACCCGACACAGGCTCCACTTCTATCAAACTACCACATCCAGCAAAAGTAATAAACTCAAAACCAGTACCATGTATGCAAACAATCATTACCTTTTGTACTATGTCAGCACCTAACCGCTCTTCTGCATCAACAATTTTGTCCTTAATTGCCGGGACATAGGCTGACAGATGAACCAATGCGGCTCCACCACCAGGAACAATCCCTTCCTCTATGGCAGCAAAAGTTGCGTTCTTTGCATCCTCGATACGGAGCTTGCGGTCCTCAAGCTCAGTCTCTGTTGCAGCCCCAACTTTGACAACAGCAACCCCACCAGACAACTTGGCAATCCTTTCGGCAAGTTTCTCTGAGTCATAAACAGAATCAGTCTCAGACAACTCCTTTTTCAGTTGTGAAATCCTAGCTTGTAACTCATCCTTGGACGCAGCATCAGCAATGATGGTGGTCGAGTCCTTGGTAAGGGTCACCTTCCTAGCCAGACCAAGCTGCTCAACTGTGGTGTTCTCAATAAGCAAACCCAGATCATTTGCTTGGAACTCCGCTCCTATCATATGAGCCAAATAGAATATCAAAACCTCCACCATTATTTCATATTGCAAACAATAAATATATAATGCAAAAATACTATAAAAAAATAGATAAAAACCCTTTGCCTTAAACAGGTGTCAAGATTCGGATCATATGTAAAGAGAAACTTAATAGTCATGAGGATGCATGCAACAATATAAAGTACAAGACTTAACTGTTGTCCAAATTTCAGAGCTAATTTTTCCAACGTGTGTTATTCAGGTCAACAGGTTCATGTTATCCCATTTACACATCAAAATTATAAATAAAAAACCATAAAAGTATGTTTTCCAGAGCATAGGCCATGTTGATTCTAAGATTTTGCTCTTGGCTTACCCCACTCAGCTGTTATCGGTGGATACTTTATTCCCCTTGTTTCTTTACAAGCCAAATTCAGATGGAAATGAATATTCAATAGGTGGGCCACTATACTTTAATTAACAAGTAATAAATGGTTTTTGTTTTTATTTTTTAACTAGTTCGCCAAACAATGATGGAAAACAAGCAACGGATGTTGACAAATAACATACCTGTCAAGATGGCAATGTCTTGAAGCATTGCTTTTCTCCTCTCACCAAAACCAGGAGCTTTGATGGCAGCCACATTAAGAATACCACGCAGCTTGTTCACAACAAGAGTAGCCAAGGCCTCACCAGTGACATCCTCAGCAATTATTAGCAAGGGAGCTCTCAGTTGAGTAGTTTTCTCCAGGAGGGGAATTATGTCCTTGATAGCAGAAATTTTTTGATCTGTAACCAACACTCTTGCATTCTCGAATTCACAAATTAACTTCTCAGTATTTGTTACAAATTGAGGAGAGATATAGCCTCTATCTATCTGCAATCAATAAAAAACAAGGACAACATATTAAGATTACAAAACAAGTATTGCGAATACACAAGCATACCCATTGAAAAGTATCATCATATTCCTCAATCGAAATGAAAAAGAAAATAGCACACCTCCATTCCTTCTTCAACTTCTACTGTTGTCTCAAATGAGGATGATGACTCAATTGACAGAACACCATCAGGGCCAACCTTGTCAATTGCATCAGCAATCATTGTCCCAATGAGCTCATCATTTCCAGCAGAAATGGTAGCAACGGCTGGAAGAAGAACACAAGATATTATCAGCAAAGTCGAAGGAAATTACAGCTGGTTATCTATACAAACTTAATTTAGATGAAACGAAATAGCACTTTTGAGTAGCTTACCTTTGATATCATCACGACCTTTAACTGGCCTAGACTTCTTCTCTAGCTCTTCTATTAGTCCCAGAACAGTTTTGTCAATCCCCTTTTTTATTGAGACCGGATTCGCACCAGATGTAACACTCAAAAGTCCTAATTTGATAATTTCTCGTGCAAGGACTGACGCAGTAGTGGTTCCATCACCAGCAGAATCATTTGTTTTGCTAGCAACCTTCATCACATAACCCAATAGGTCAATACACTATCTAAGCTTCTATAACCATTTAAATCGAGAATAGCAGGACATCAATGCAACTTAAAGAGGAATGTAGAAGCAGCTAAGGGAAGAAATGCAGGAAAGAAGTTCCCACCTCCCTAATAAGAGCTGCACCAGCATTCTCCATAGGGTCAGGCAGCTCAATAGCTCGGGCAATAGTTACCCCATCATTGACCACCTTGGGACTTCCAAATTCATCCAACACAACATTCCTCCCTAGAAGAAACAAGAATTTTGACAGTTAGAATATACTTTTCTTTTTATCAAAAACGTTTAGCTCAATAATAAACATCACAGTTCATTTCCATCTTACTGGCATTGTTTTCACTTCACATGTTAGTAAAACAAACTGTCCAGGTGACTAATATCCCAACGAACCATCAGGCGTGAATAAAACTCCCTTCAACATGACACAACTTGAACTAAACCTATAGTACAAAGGAACCATCATACCGATTTTGTTTTAATTTATAATTTATCCAAGCTAAGTAAAGAAACAAACTTGTTTCAAACCCAATGAAGTATCAGCAATTTCATTTCATATACATGGTACTGAGCTTAAAGGCAGGAAATTACCCCTGGGACCAAGGGTGAGCCCTACAGCATCAGCAAGCTTATCAATGCCGGCCTGGAGAGCTGCCCTGGACTTTTGATCAAAAGCAATTTCCTTTGCAGCAGCTCTCACTGTAAACCTCCTGGTCGAGTGGCGGTAATTCACCCTTTGATTCTGCAGCTGATTCCCTCTCCTCCTCAAGCTCTGCCCAGCAATCCAGAACAAGAAACCGTTAACCCAACCAATGAAAACCCGTCAAAATACAAACAAAACCCATCCATTTTCTTATCTGAATTGGTAAAATAAAATTCTTCAAACGACCAACAACAATAAAAAAAAAGGCCATAATTCCAACAAAAATGAGTGAACCCAATACAGGGATGTACAGCAGCAGCACTATGAGTAGTGTTACCTGCTTGGGAGAAGCAAGAATGGAAGCTGTGGTGATAGCATTTGAAGTCGCCATTTCTGTTTTGAGTGTGTGGGTGGATAAGAGAACGAGACTGAGAGGGGAAGTAATACTAATACTAGTAGTACTATTACTAGGGTTTAGCTTTATTGTGAGGAGAGGTTCCAGAACGTTCTTTCACTTCGTAGAACCCCTTCGCAAAATCCTTTTGGCTACAACTACAACTTGTCGCGTTGCTTGTTTGTTCACCCACCCGGCTCCATGCTTTTGTTATTTTATTCTATTTATCAGTAAATTTATGGTTTTATTATTATTTTCTTTTTCTGCGTTACATTATAAAAAACCTTCATTTTGTATATATTAACATTTTAGTGTAGTAATGATTAATGGAGAGAGCGAGAATTTCTAAAAGTATGAATGAAATATGACAATTTATAAAAAGCTCAATAGAAATAATAATGAAAAACAACCATAAATAATAATAAAAAAGGGAAGATTCTTTGCTGTTAAAAATCAATGGTAGTCAAATTGACAATAAACTATAATTTTACTCCTTCCGATTTTTAAAAAATGACGTTTGGAAGTCGAGCACAGAGGTTGTCTTAATCCCAACTTGGTTTTCATTTTGCCGTCAAAAACCAATCAAACATTTGGAGCTCATGCTCTGTTTTCCTTATCATTTTCCGCTAATAATTTTGGAGTCAGTCTGAAATTTAAAAGCTCACCTTTTTAGTTCCCTCCAAAGAGTTTCTCTCATTAATTCCGACATTCCCTAAGGTTTAGTCTTCCAATCGCGAAATCAGAGGAGCTCAGTTTGCATTAGAAGTAATGGAGGACATTGAATTTGATCTTTTCAATATCGTTTACAGTAACCCATCGATTCTGGTAAACACTGCCAGCGTTAGAGACGATGAGGATGGCGTTGCTGTAGAACTACCAACAGAGACAGGCAAAGGAGCTGATGTTTCACAACAAACATCATACCAGAATATTGACCTAGAGGCCGAGATTGGTGATCAAGGTTATTCTCTTTTGTCTTTCTGTTTTTTTTTTTAAAGTTCCTTGTACTTATGATGTTGTGTTGTGTTAGCGATAGGTCCAAAACTAGGTAGAAGAGAGCTCAGTAGTGAGGACAGAGTCTTAGCCTATCAAATGCTCCTTCAGAAGAGTGTAGATGGGAAGCTGAAGAAAACGACAACCCAAGAAGTGGCAACCTTGTTCAATATGAAGATCCGATCAATACAACGACTGTGGAAAAGGGGAAAAGACTATGAAAATCACAATGTTTCTCTAAACAAAGTGAACAATTGTGGTAGAAAAAGGATTGAGTTTGATCTTCAGCGAATTAGAGAAATTCCTCTGAGGCGAAGATCAACTCTGAGGTCTCTCGCTTGTGCTTTAGGTGTTTCAAAAACCTATCTCATTTCGAAATTGAAATGTGGAGAATTGAGGCGCCATAGTAATCATATCAAGCCATTACTGACAGAGGGGAATCATTTTCAAAGGATAAAATATTGTTTGTCAATGCTTGATCCAGGAGCACCTTCAACATCCCCTGCCTTCTCCGATATGGAAAATGTGGTCCACATCGACGAGAAATGGTTTCAGCTGTTAAAGAAGAAACAGACATACTACCTTCTACTGGATGAAGACAAACCTGTAAGAACTTGCAAAAGCACTAATTTTATACCTAAAATAATGTTTTTGGCAGCTGTTGGGCGACCAAGGTATGACCCTGATGGGAATTGTACTTTTGATGATAGGATAGGTGTATTTCCATTGGTTTCTGAGGTTGCTGCCATTAGGTTTAGTGCAAATAGGGTAGCTGGAACTTTAGAATTGAAGTCAATACTTAAAATAGATAAGAAAATTATTAGGCAGTACATGATTGACTATTTGTTACCTGCTATAAAAGATAAATGGCCTAGGGATAGCATTATAGATCCAATTATCATCCAGCAGGATAATGCAAAAACACACATCCATGAGAATGATATTGATTTTTCTGATGCAGTTGAGCATGTAGGTTTGGATATTAGATTGGTGTGTCAGCCTCCTAATTCCCCTGACTTAAATGTGCTTGATCTTGAATTTTTTAGAGTCATTCAGTCATTGCAAGAGAAAGAGTGTGCAAGGAATATAAGTTTATTGGAGGAAGTTGTTAAGAAATCTTACTTTGAGTTCTCTCATGAAAAAGCAAACAACATCTTTATAACTCTCCAGTCTTTCATGATAGAAACTATGAAAATTTTAGGTTCCAATAGATATAGAATTTCTCAACTGAAAAAGGCACATTTAGCTCGGATTGGGTTGTTACCATCTACTCTGCCTTGTGATCCATTAGTCATTGCAACAGCTGCTGCTCATCTTCCTCAATAACCATGTAAGTATTTTTATAATTGTGATTGTATTTGTTCTCATTAAACCTAGTTTGTGTAGGATGTCTTGTTCACATTACTATTACTTCTGTGTTCCAGGTAACTTGGCAAAGTTGGTGATGTCTTGGTGCACATTGGGTGTTTGATTGGAAGAACCTTATAAAATAGTTAATTTTTTAGGCACAGATGATTCATTATTTTGTTGGGATAGTCTGTATGTTATTGACCACTAAACCATGGTTTAACTGTGATAATTTTGGGTAAATATAGTTAGTAGAGTAACCTCTGTTTGCTCTATGATCACATTAGGTAGGGGTGTCAATTGGACCTGAGACCCGAGTCCCGGTTCCAGTCCCGGGAATTCGGGCCGGGTCTGGGTCCAATTTTCAGTCCCGTTTTTTACGGGACCGGGACTGGTCCCGGCCCGTATAACTCCCGGGTCCACGGGACCGGTCCGGGTCTATCCGGGTCTGGTCCCGGGACCCGTATAACTTTAAAAAAAAAACCAATCCTCCTGCAATTAATTAATTCAATCCATCACCTCCTCCAAAAGCCCATCAAATTCGAAATCAACTATCAAACTAAACCCAAACAACCCATCACCGTCGCCACTGCTCGCACCTTGGCCGGAAAGAAGAAAAAAAAGGGGAAAGAAAATAAAGAAGGAAAAAAGAGAAGAGGGCTGCATCATCTTCATCGTAATGGTGATTGTTTATTTATAATTGATGCAGATTTTTGTGTGAAGACAGGTGTGGTCTTTTTGTTTCGTGGTGGTGGTGCTGCTGCTGGGAAGGAAGCAGAGGAGAAGCAAGAAAAGAAACCCAATTGTAGAGGCTCTTCTTCTTCAGAGGACGTCGAGAAGATTGTCCTTCCATTGAACAAGAATCGACGAAGAAGAAAAATTTCTAGAAAATTTCAGAAAAAAATCGCGAAGAAATCCGAGAAGAAATTCGAGATTTCACGGATTAAAGATGAAATTCATGGAGGGGTTTTGATTATTGATGAGAGAAGAGTGATTGTCTGAAATTTGAGAGGATTTTGTGAAGATTTGAGTGGTTTATTTGAAGAAAATCGAATTTTGGGTGTTTTGGGAGAAGGAGAGGTCGCGGCTTTGGAGAGAGAAGATGAAGAGAGGGGTATGCCGTATGCAGCCGTATGCTGGTCATTGAATTTAATACGGGACCGGGTCTGGTCCCGTATCCGTAGGTTTTATACGGGCCGGGACCAGGACCAATTTCTGGTCCCATTTTTTCACGGGACCGGGACCGGTCCCGTCCGTATAAGTTCGGGTCTGACGGGTCCGGTTCGGGTCCGGACCCACAGACCCGAATTGACACCCCTAACATTAGGTAGTTGGAGCCTCAAACAAAGTATACTCTACTTTGTACTTGAAATTGACATATTTTGTGCAGAGAATTGGAAAATTAAGGAAGTGTGCAAATGTTTATAAGATATTTTGGCAGATCTTTTGACCAGAGTTATTAGAATTGTTTTCAGTTCAGTCAATCTACTATTTTCTATAGCCATACCTCTATGTTCTGTGGTCATAGGTGATGTTGTGTGTACTCAATTTACTGATTTTGTGTAGTTGTGTGTACGCTTCTCTTGGTAGCACTAGGCTTTCTCTTCTTTACATGTAGTAGGCACAGTTGTAGGATACCTGTAATAAATCTTGCCACACAGATGAACCAATAAGACTCCTAAACGATCCCAACTGGTGCAACCTTTTTATCTTCCCAATTTTAATGTGTTTGAAACGTATCGTGTTACCCAAAAGAGATTAGGCTCAACGCACAAAGATGCCTGCTCAATCCACTATATAAACCCTACCATGCTTAACCCTAAACTCCATTCTGCTACATTTGCTCTACTCTGCTAATCTTTCTCCTCTGCTCCTTTATCTCCCCTCACTTTCTTTTGTGTTTGCTTAATTTGTCTCGCAGCCTCTCAACTATGAATCGTGAAGAGAAAAGAACAATACTGCTAGTCGTTGTCGAAATCGTCAAAAATAAAATACTACAATCTACCATACAATAGTTAATTAAAACTGCAGCAAAGTGGTAAAAGGATCATTCCTCAGGGACTTCTGGACAATTTTAAATCCTATTAAATGACCAATAATGTAGCAGTGGTTCAAACCAATAAGGGGGAGGGGGGGTTTGTTGCAATTAAATAAATAATAAAATAAAGAAATAGAATAGTAAATAAGAAGTTGATTGGTGAAACTCAGTGGTGAAGTAATTCCCGGTAAAGACTCAATTCTGGACTATGATTCACTCAAGTTGATCATCGATGCAAGAATATTCAAAACTAATTTTCATAGGAAGGCTAAAGAAATCAGAGACACTCTAAACTTCCTACTCTCCTCCTACTCAAGATTTCCAAAGAGACTCTATTGAAAACCCCTAACCTCTTTAACAACCCCAAGAGACACTCTAAAGGATTTATTCAAGGTGATTGATAAAACTAGGGAGAGACCTTTCCCAAACCTGGGAGAGAGACACTCTACTCCTATAAATCTGATTTTACTCTTCTTCTAATTGAACCGCAGTCTAATTAGTTGCCTGCAGATTTCTAGTGATCAGAGACACTCTAAACCTCTAAGAAAAGTTGTAATCATTCAAATCAAAAATTAAGGTGATCAAGCTTAAAACAAACATAAACGAATTGACATTTAATCACGAAAAAGTAACAATACGAAATCGATTTTTATTAAAAACGTTTTGATCTCACAACCAATGAATCACAGCCCTAGAGCCTTTACTAAGAATAAGGAATTTAGCTAGAATACAACATAATTAAATCAAGAAATAATTATGCATGAATTAACTAAAGATTAATTGAAAAAATTCCGAAGAAGGATGTTCAAAACAGTAGTAGAAAATTACGAGAGAGAAGAGAGAGTTCTCCGTTGCTACCATGTTCTCTTAAATAATAAACCTAGATAAAATAAAATCCTAGAGATCGGATAGAAATCCAATAAATTGAGTCTTTATCTCCTAATTGAATTCAAACAGAGGAGGAAACAAATTCTCAATTGGAAGTTCTTCTAAAAGCCTTGCACCAAAGACGCGCGTCCTCTTTGTCATTGGCCCAAGCCCAACTTCTCAAATCAAGCATTGCTCATCTTCTGTTCCACAAGCGTCCTTGGGCTTCTCTTTGTCAAAGCTCGACAAACAAGGAAACATGAGGAGGCACCACTTTCCTTGGCCCAAGTTGCAATGCTTGCTCAATTTATTCTAGAAGCTGTCATTCTTCACTGCCACCACCAGTTTATGCTCTTTTCATGACTTTTTCTCTCATTTTCTCTAATTGATCTTTAAACCAAGTAATCTGCAAAAAGGAATAAAAATGGCCATAATTAACAGTATCCACATCCTAAAATAGCATGAAAGTAGGATGAAAATTAAGACATTTTAACACTCAATCAAATTCCCCACACTAACCCAATGCTTGCCCTCATGCATTTCCATCAAAAACACAACAAAGCACACAAGCATAAGAACCAGAACATATCCTATTTTCCAAACAAACAACCCATCACGTAGAATTCTTCAGCACTTCAGTCAACAACTCCCTACCCTAGTACCAAGCCCTAACCAAGACCCAAAACTCACAATATTTGGATAGTAAAATGATCACTCGCTTAGCACCCAAATCCTACATTGGATAAACAACAAAATAATTCCAAGTTCCTTTTCTTTTCCTCTAGCAAATTGACTGCCTTTATCTTTTATTTTCAAGCTTAATTATTTTCTGCTTTGCCCCTGGATCATTGTTTTCTTTCTTTTCTTTTTGTTTTTCTTTTCTTAATCAGCTTTGCTAAGTTTCTTGGATACCCTCACTTGATGAGGAAAGAGTTCCAGGACATATTGATATTATTTTTTTATTGCTGATTTCCTTAGTTCCCTGGATATTCTCACTTGATGAGGCAAGAATACCAAGGCAACAAACATCCAAAAAAAAATTTATTCAAGGGCTAAGCTAGGCATTTTATGGCAGCTCTGTGCGTCAAAGGTAAAAAAGGTAAAGAATGCCAGTTTTGAGTTTTCTCTTGCAGAATTCAAGTGTAAAGTATGTGAATCATGGCACTATATAGATGCAGTGAGTTTAAAGAATACCAGGCACGTATCTTATAGGTATTGGAAATGTTAGACCAATTACTATGCCTTAGTACTAAAACAGGGAGTTATTCAATCAAGTGCTTTTGGTTCTTTGTGATAGACTTTCTGTTTAGAAAACATGATGAGTCTGACTCTTATACTACACAGAAATCACAAAAGTCTCCTAAAAACATGCAGACAAAGAAGAAAGAAAAATCATGCAATAATCAGACCCAGGAAAGACTCAAAATTTGAAAAACTGACTCAAATTGACACTCAAACAGAAGCAAACAATCACATCAATCACAAAAATTAACACCAACAATCCTAAAAATCCTTCCCCACACTTGAAAGACACAGTGTCCTCAATGTGTAAGGTAGGGAAAAACAAAAATAAAGAAAAACTATGAACAAACTCAAAAGAAAAGGAAAATATGGAACCTGGGCAATCTACGGTTGTGGTGGTGGTGGTGGATCCTCAAAAATCTTCTCGATCAGCTTTCTGTTAAGGGCATTAGCATGCTTCTGTTCCTCCAGAATGTGCTTCAACATGCTCCTCTATTCTTCATTAATCTTCATCTGCTCCTCATACAGCTGGAATCGCAGGCGGTGGTGATGGTGGAGGTGAAGGACGTGGTGGTGGAGTTAATAGAGGTGGCTGGGCATATGGTCCTTTGGGTTTCGATGATTGTGGCTTGGATTTTGTGGATTTTGTGGGTTTGTTGGGATTGCTCGGTCCAGGCTTGGTTGTTTTGCCTGCGGCCGCACCTCTGGTCATCACCATGATTGATTTCTAAGATTTAGGGATTTAGGGTTTTGGAGGAGAAGAGAAGACGGGAATTTTGATTTTTGTTTAGAGGAGAGAGGGAAAGGTTAGAGTTTTAAATGGGAAATTAAGAGATGAGGATGAGTATTGGGTGTTAGAGTTTTAGTGGGTATCGGACTACTTTTTGAAATAAAACATGTTACTGTTGGTTGAGGCCAACTAAAACTCTGTCTTCAATTCAAATCCGCGTTCAATTCCTCCAGGACTCTTTCCCAGACCTGGAATAGAGTTGAATATTCTCTCCTTGAATCTCTCCAACAAATCCTGCCAATTAAAATCAAATTTTCCATCATAATTCTCTAGGAGATTTTATTGGAATAAAATAACGAAATTAAAAATCACAAAAACACATGGGTTGCCTCCCATGAAGCGTCCTTTTTTATAGTCCTAGACTAGACATTGTTGAAGCTCAATTTTTTGGAGGTTGATGGACGTCGAGCTGTTCCACCGTGTGCGGTTAAAATCCTTGGTAAAAAGGCTTCAGCCTCTGTCCATTAACCTTGAAAATCACTCCTGTCTTTAAATTCTGAATGTCAACAGCACCATGAGAGAAAATGTTAGAAACAACATATGGTCCAGTCCATCTAGATTTTTGTTTCCCCGAAAAAATCCTAAATCTAGAATTAAACAAGAGTACTTTTTATCCAATAAAAAATGTTTTTCGTTTAATTAAACTGTCATGATATTTCTTGGTCTTTTCTTTGATGATGTCCGAGTTATCATAGGCATCTTGTCTCCATTCTTCCAGTTCTTGCAGTTAGAGCTTCCTCTCCAAACCGGCTTTCCCAATGTTGAGATTGCATTGCCGTATGGCCCAGTATGGTTTGTACTCTATCTCCACAGGGAGATGACATGACTTCCCATAGACGAGCTTGTAAGGCGTTGTACTGATTGGAGTCTTGAACGTTGTTCGGTAGGCCCACAAGGCGTCATCGAGTCTTTGACTCCAATCCTTCCTCTCTAAATTCACAGTCTTGGTGAGGATAGACTTGATTTTCCTGTTTGAAACCTCTGCTTGACCGTTGGTTTGAGGGTGATAAGTTGTGGATACTCTGTGATTGATACCATATTTTGTAAAAAAGGATGTTACCACCCTATTACAAAAATGGGTACCTCTGTCACTGATGATAACTTTTGGCACTCCGAACTTGTTCAACACATGAGATTTCAAAAATGAGACCACGGTCTTAGCATCATCAGCCATGGTGGTTTTAGCCTCGACACATTTTGAGAGATAATCAACTGCTAGCAAGATATACTAGTTTCCCCCAGACCTAGGGAAATGACCCATAAAATCTATTCCCTAGACATCAAAAATCTCGCATGCCAATATTGGAGTTAGTGGCATCTGATTTTTAGAAGAAATATTACCAGTTCTCTAGCAGTTAGAGCATCTCCTGCAAAATATATGACAGTCCTTAAACAAAGTAGGCCAATAAAATCCAGATTCTAATACCTTAAGGGTTGTTCTTTTTTGTCCAAAGTGACCTCAACATGCATGAGAATGGCAAAATTCTAAAATAGGTTCTACCTCATGCTCAAGCACACATCTCCTGATAACTTGATCCTTACCTATGTTTCACATATAAGGATCGTCCCATACATAGTGTTTGGAGTCTCTTTTAATTTTCTCTTTTTCACGAAAACTCAACTCACCTGAAAACTCACCTGAGCCTAAGAAATTAGCTATATCGGTTGTTGCAATTAAATAAATAATAAAATAAAGAAACAGAACAGTAAATAAGAAGTTGATTGGTGAAACTCAGTGGTGAAGTAATTC
>NBIL01154516.1:0-10364 GCA_002752925.1 Viola pubescens var. scabriuscula | reverse complement strand
ACCCTGTCTTGCCCTTTACACATTTTAATCTATGCAAATAGGCATCAGGAAAATAGTATATTTGAGTGACGATCAAGCGCCCTCTTTTTCATCATCGGGCCAATGCATGATTAAAATTAATTACTACGTTATCTAAACATGCATAACTAACAAAGTACGTTTTAACGAGATGTTACCGTGTGGGATTGAAGCCACTATTTAAAAAACCAAGCGAGGACTCGATACCTCACAAGGTTAAGGCGAAAGATCGAAGAAACTCTCAACATCAAGGCGAAAAAATTGAAGAAACTCTCGACATCAAAATATTTCCATCGGGAAATGAAAATTGATATCGGGAGGGTTCGAAGCTTGATATTGAGAGGGTTCGAAGCTTGACATCGATTTAGGGACCGAATCCAGCCAAAGATTGGGACATGATTGATATTTTGATGTCAAGATGGGATCGAAGCCATCGGTATGCACGAAGTACAAATACATGCATTTTTAATACGAGCATAAATAAACATTTAAACATGGCACGAAAGCGAGTCATTAAACAGATTATGCATGTGAGTATTTTCAATGATTTTTATTTCTAACAATTCTAAATGCCATTCATACGATCATGCGTAATATGGACGAGAAAGTAGAATAAATAAAAGAGGCTTGTAAGAGAGCGTACTTGCGAGCGAAGACTTGATGATTTTTGGTACCTATAAGGTTGATATCAGTAATCGTTCGAAGATAGATAAATAATAAATAAGCATATAAATAATTGTTTAAACATGGCATATAAAATATACTAATTAGATATGGCGTAGGAATATTTAAATCATGAATTAATATTCATATCATGGCATAAATATTTAAATCATGGCATAAGCATTTAAATCATGTATAAACATTTAAATCATGGTATAAATATTTAACTCATGTATAAACAATTAAATCATGGTATAAATCTTTAAATCCTGATATAAGCATTTAAATCATGTATAAACATTTAAATCATGGTATAAGCATTTAATCATGTATAAACATTTAAATCATGGCATAAATGATGAGAATGCAACCATATGAAAAAGACTTGAGGGATTGATTTTGATGCAGGAAAATGGGCCAGGACTGTTCTGACCCATCATTTAAAATTAAAAATAGACGGGCTTGGCATACACCAAGGCCCATCAGACACAAGAAAAAGAAAGAAGCAAACGGGTTGCTTCCTCTTCTTCTTCTTCCTTGGGTCGTCGGCGCCATGGCCGACGACCAAGGTGGAATCAAAACGATAAAGACGCAGAACGAACACACAAAAATAAACCAGAAAGAAACCCTACCCCGAGGCGATCATAACCCAACAAAAATCAAGCAATATTGTCCACAAACGATGAAGAATTTGATTATTGAAATGTATACGTATAAAAACCAAAATTTTGCAATCACTTAATTAGAGCAACATGCACTCAAATTGAAGCAAGAGGAGCAAATATGACTTGAAAACAAAGTGTTTAAAGCAAATTTAGCAATTGATCGAGTTGATGAATGTAAAAACGAGAGTTGAAAGAGAAGCTGGAAGAATGCTTACAGTGGTTCTTGCTTCGTTTGGATTGATGTTGGTGATGAGAGGGTGCGGCAACCCGTAACCCTAATGATGGTTAATATGAGGGCTTTTATAGGGGTTTCGAGTCGGTTCCCTTCCTTGATTGTGTGGTCGAGGAACGAGCGATGTGGTTTGGATGAGAATGTTCGAGGAGCGGTGACGAGGTTTGGATGAGGATGATCGATACTTGGCTGAGAACGCTCGAGGAGTGGTGACGAGGCTTGAGTGAGAATGTTCGAGAAGTGGTGAAGCTACTGGAAGGAAGCGAAGCATGTGCAGGAGAGATGAGTTTATTAATTGGTTTTGCAACCAATTTAATCTTGAGTCGTTGGATGGGGCTGATTTGTGAGTCAAGATTGATCAAGCGGTGAGGAAAATGGGGAATAAAATAAAGGATTGGGTAATTGTTTAATGGTTCGAGCAAATGATACGAAAGAAAAATCGTTAGAACCTGATAAAATCAAACTAAAAATACTAACATGTGTAATAAAATGTAATGAACGAAGTGGCACGAATGAAAATATGAAAATGTGAAAAGTTCAATCCATGGTTCGAGAAAACCCGTGAAATCGATAAAAGTTCGAATAGAAAAAATGCTAAAAATACGAAAAGAAAGGAATAAAAACAGAACTGATATAGAATGCAATGAAAAGAATAAACAGTAAATAAACAATGATAGAAATGCAAATATGATTGATTTTTAATGATTTTTATTTAGTTGCGCCAAAATTCGGGTATCAACAATAGGCAATCCTTAGTGTCATGACGTTAAGGACTGCCTCAAAATGCTAAAAAATTCAGCTTCTTCCAAAACGCTCCAAAAAGCTCCGAATTGGCTCCCGTTTACGGCCTAGGGTGCGTGCTGGCCTCGGCATGATGTGCAATCATCATAACACCCCGATTATTGTCCTTGGAAGACTCGTGACTCGTCTTGGCTTCAAAACACAAAATGATCTTCTTGTAATTGGCCTTCTTGGGTGGAGCATTTGTTTTCGAGGCCTTGTTGTGCACGTTGTGGAAGTTTGGCTTTGCGGGAGGCCTTGGGTTGGTGTGCGTGTTCTCATGACTTGCTAGGGCTAGACGCGCCTCGGCTTCATGGCTTGTTCAGCCATCGTGGGAGTTCCTCCTGTCTAGGCCTAGGCGTTGCGATGATTTGGCGCTTATTCCTCGGCCTTGGGCATGGTTTACGCTCATTTTTTAGGCTCGGCTGCCCGTGACCGATCCTTTTGACACCTCGTCGAGTTGTTCTATTTTGAAGGGGGCTAAGATCACATCATCCTCTCCCTCTTCAAAAGGATTGGTCCTCAAATCCATAACCTCAATCTTCTCACCTACACACTTAAAAATACTTGAAAACAAAGGTGAGATACCAAAGGGGCGCAATCGCGCGTGCTTATGCACAGGGTGGTCCAAGGAAGAATCAACAACATGAATGGCACACTGATGCACATCATTTTTTAAAATTTCATGTAAAATGCGGATGGCATCACAAATCGTAGAACAACAGACAAGATGAATCATCTTCTCTATTTGGCTCACAATAATAAGCCAAGAGAATTGAGCACTACAAAAAGATACAATGCACTTGAAAATACTAAATAATTTCAGCAAGGAAGAACACAATTTTTTGGAAGAGTTAAACCAATTAATTCTCAATAATTTTGGTCTAAAAAATTTTTTTCTCTCAACACACGACACGTTTAGGGTATTTAAGTGCATATCATCCAGAAGTAATTCATGTAGGCTACAACTAGCAAGACTAAATTCATCCAATTCAAAATCATGCACATCCCTTTCATATTTATGCATATTGGTCTTCAAGACAACATTAAGGATGCGCACGGTATCACAAATTATTAAACAACGTAGGAGGTGAGTCATTTTCTCAAAGCGGCTCATAATGATCAGCCAATAAAATTGAGCCATACGCCCACGCACAAAACACGTTGGAATACCAAGCAATCGACACAAAAGGATGTACAATTCCTTGCAATATTTAGACAAAATAATTTTGACACATCCAGGCAAAAGAATTATTTCCATACTTCATGCAAATCAGTCATGGATCCCAAGTGTAAACAACATATAAATAAGTCACGCGTACTATCCAAGAAATTACAAAAATTACCATGTTTGAGCAAGAAAGGGTCATACTTGATGAAATGCAAATTAGGAGTTTTAACACATTATAAAATTTTCATACAAGTAATTCTCATGCTCAAACCAAAAAGGATCATGCTTGACGAAGGGTACGAGAAGGGTTTTGGTGCATGCCATAAACTTTGTACCCAAGTGGTTTTCGAATACACAGATACAAGGATCATGCTCAATGAAATGCAAGAATGGTTCTCTATCACACGATAATTGTTTGGCATAAAAATTCGCATCATTTGAATAAAGATGAGTGAAATGAGCAACCTCAAATAATTGAGCATTCAAAGAGGGAATTAAGACATACCCATTGGGCAAAGCGGAAAGGTGGGGACGGTTTACCTCAAGGCCTTGCCGTTGTGAGCACTAATGTTGAGCAATCACGCTTTCGATGCCTCCAATGATTGATGGTTTGAAACCACCTTCGTTCCTTGGAACACTCGGGCGCGTATGGTCATGACAACCCATTAGAATTTCCTGTAAGAAAGACACACAAATAATAGAAAAAGAATCATTAATGTTAGGATGAGCTAATTGATCCTCATTGCACAAAGGCACGCTCATTGGATCAATAGCTTTCACAATTCTTGTTTGCTTCTTTTCCTCACTTTCTTTGCTCACATTTTCTACATATTCACTCCTCTCATGTGTGTAATTCTCTCTCGCGTGCTCTTTCTTTTCATGCGGGCTGTTTTGCTCACTATCTATCAACCCATGCTCACTTTTTTCATGGGGGCTGTTTTGCTCATTTTCTTTTCTCTCATTTTTAAGTTCAAACAACAAATTGTCAAACTCGTGTTCAAACGAAGGTTGTCAAAAAATTGAAAATGATTTGGCTCGACAAGCTCACTCAACTTATTCTCACAGGTGGGGTTGCACTCACTCTCATTGGCATGCTTGCTGTTTTCATGTCGTGTATTTCCTCATCGCTTACTTTCTTCTCTCCACACTTTTTTTTCTCATTCTCAACCTCACATTTTTCACTCTTTTTGATTCTCATAGCTTAAAGTTCAGCCACATTCCTTTCAATGGATTGATAAGGTAGTTCAAAAGATTGAAATGGTGTGTGTTATTGTCATGGAGTGACTCGTGTAGGTTGGACTACTTCCGGTTTGGACTCGATCGCCTTAGTGGAAGGAGATCTCTGTCCACCTGGGCGGCCTTGGGAGGAGCTACTGCCTTGCTTCATGGGAATGGAAGAACATGACTTCTTGTTACGTTTAGGCTTGGCAATACTCTTCACTAGTCCGGCCAATCTCTCCCACCAAGCATCATCCATAACACCACTCGCAAATTCACCATTCTTCTTTTTCTTTCCACTCTCTCCTTTCTTAGCATGATCATTCTTCTCATGCTGCTTGGTTCTTACACTCACTTTGTTCACTCTATTATTGGGGCATATGTCACACAAGTGGCCTCTACCCGTACATGTGGTGCAAAATATGTCGTTTGCTCGTTTGGAAGTAGCGGAAGGAAAGGATGTGGGACGGAAGTGTTGCTGAAGTTCTTGGACAGTTCAACCTTGGTGAGGTCGAACCCTAGGAGGAGGAAGATGAGGAGGTGCTCGGCTTTGCAATCCGTCTTGTTTAGTTCGGACTTGTACACTTGAGGAGAAGTAGTGTCGTCTAGATTCGGGGCCATGGCCAAGGCTTTAGTGTGAAATGGAACCTAGGCCATAGCTTGAGATATGATGACTTGGAGGATCTTCGTCGTCATCATCCTCACTACAACTTGAGCCGCGACTGAAGACACGAGGGCTTGGGAGATCTTTATGGTCATCATTCTTGCTACAAGTTACTTCACTTTCATCTTGGTACTCGTCCGTACTATCAATGCTTTGCTCGTTGCCGCTTTCATCACACGGTTCATAGTTCTCTTCACCATCGGAATGGCAGCTAGCATCATCAAATGAATCATAACCACTATCGTCATTGCATTGAGAGTCGTCGTCGTCATAATACGACTCTTGGTCACAAGACTCACAATCACTATCTTGTGACATTATTCCTGAAAAATTGAACGAACTAGATATATACGTTTAGATGTTAGTAAAAAAGATCTCTCCCTCACGTGTTTGAACACTTGTGTTTGGTCACTTAAAAAATAAGTGCTCACAAACACTCAACTTTGCGTTCTCCGTGTACCTGCACACTTAAACAAGGGTTGGAAAACAAATCACTCCCTCACGTGTTTAAACACTCATGTTTAATCACTCGCAAAAGATAGCCTCACAATTTCTTAAGAAAGCCGTACACAAATGGATTTGCTCACCACACAATCCTTGCCGCAATCAACTTTGTAATGCAAATCAAGCGTTTGTCCACAACTATCTCCGCAAATGCTCAAGAAAAGGGCAGGAGAAGACTCAAAAAGAACCAAGGAAGGTTGCAGGATACAAAAGAAGTTGGAAAAAAAATTGTCAAGAAATGGAGATAGAGACTAATGTCATGACGTTAAGATGCTAACGTCATGGCGTTAACTACTAGTTCTGGAGTTCCATTTTCGGATTTTTTTCGAATTTTTTTATTTTTTTAAATTAGGTTTATGAATTAAGTTTAAGACTTGAGTTTAGGACTTTAATAGATGAAAAGGAAGTCTTAAACTTGGAGTACATAAGTGGGGCCACTTAGTTAGGAATGTTGGTTCCTTTGGTCAAATAGTCAAAAAGACTAGGGTGAGGTGTCCCTTGCATTAAATGCAATGGATTGGGTTCATTGACCCTTGGGATGGCCGGCCAAGTGAGGGAATGGATTAATTAATTTTTAAACACTTGGCTAAGGATTTTGTGTAATAATTTTGGATCAAAAAGTGTCAAGAGCCAAGAACACGAAGAACATATGATGAACACCAAGAACACACCCAAATAATTTTCGTAAATTTTTTTAATTTTAACTTTGCCAAAGTGATCACAACCAACAATTAAAAGCCCACTTGAAATAGGTTTTGAAAAATATGCACGGATTTAGGGTTTTCAAGGAAAGAAAGGTTTGAACTTTTGAATACGAAAACTATGGTAAAACTAAATAACTCGCAAGGCGGCCAAGAGCTCCGCTACCACCTAATGTGATCCGGCCTAGGGTAAGTAAGCCGAATAATATATGGAGCTTATGGAGGACCTAGCTAAGGGAGCTATCTAGAGAAACCAAGGCAAAAGGGTAAGGAAACAACAAGATATACATGGACAGCGGAGAAAGAACACAAAAGAATAATGGAAATGATAGATAATACCCGGGAATAAGGAGATTGATGGAAGGGACGGAGATGAGCACACGAAGAAGCGATGAATATACACTTAACTTGGCGACCACGAAGTTGAATCGGCAAGTGAAGAACACATATATTTCATTCAACTAATTTTTCAAAATGATTACAAATCAAGGTTTCTCGGAGGGAGATCGGGAGGAGTAATCTCAAACTCAAGCGATCTCTCTCAAGGAATCAAATGGAGAGCCCACGGCTTAATTGATAAGAGAAGGAGTAATCTCAACTTTACAAATATCAATCAAAGTCTAAGCTAAGGGAAAAGAAAGGAAACCAAAAGCTATTTATAGTTCGTACAAAAATTGGGCCAAAAATGGGCCAAAAAGCTCCAAAAATAAATTTTGGCGGTTTTGGCATAGACACTAATGTCATGGCGTTAGTGGCTAACGTCATGACGTTAGCTACTACCTCCAAAACCCTAAAATTAGACCAAAAATTGATTTTCGGCCAAAATTAAGCTAAAATGAATTTCCTTAACGTCATGACGTTAAGGACTGCCTCAAAATGCTGAAAAATTTAGCTTCTTCCAAAACGCTCTAAAAAGCTCTGAATTGGCTCCCGTTTGCGGCCTAGGGTTCGTGCTGGTCTCGACATGATGTGCAATCATCATAACACCCCGATTATTAGCCTTGGAAGGCTTGTGACTCATCTTGGCTTCAAAACACAAGATGATCTTGTGATTGGCCTTCTTGAGTGGAGCATTTGTTGTCGAGGCCTTGTTGCGCACGCTGTGGAAGTTTGGCTTTGCGGGAGGCTTTGGGTTGGTGCGCGTGTCCTCATGACTTGCTAGGGCTGGACGCGCCTCGGCTTCATGGCTTGCTCGGCCATCGTGGGAGTTCCGCGCGTCTAGGCCTAGGCGTTGCGATGATTTGGCGCTTATTCCTCGGCCTTGGGCATGGTTTACGCTCATTTTCGAGGCTCGACTGCCCGTGACCGATCCTCTTGACATCTCGTCGAGTTGTTCTATTTTGAAGGGGGTCAGGATCACATCATGGTATTTTTTTTTGTCTAAGAAAAAATACAAGAAAGCGCAAATTTACATTTTGGAGCCTTTTTTTTTCAATATTCTTTTTTTAATTTGGAGTCTACCACATATTTAATTAATTTTGCACTTTTTATTTACTTATAAAAAAGTTAGGATTGACTTGATCACACACCATAAAGGCATTAAAAGTTAAGAGTCAAAGTTATAACTTTTTTAAGAAGTTATCATAATCCAACAAGAAGTTGAGTTAAGGTTGGCGCATATGACGCAGCTTAAGAGTTGTCCAAGCCGGCCATATTGTTATTTTCCCTTAGGGAGGGGTCTCCTATATGAATATTGATAATTAATTGGTGAAAAATTATTCTCCTTTTATTCTAATCTTGAACTCCTTAGCATGGTAAGTAGTTTGTGCCTCTTTAAGTAAAAGTCATAATTTCAAAACCCATCAATTTGAATCAACTAGGTTGATGAATGCATTGGTGTTCATAGGTCTATGCTTGTGTTATTGAGTATTCATTAAAAAACAAGGTTCATCATCACATTGTTAGTAATAGGTCTGGGTTTGCTCAATTTGAGTTTTTTTTCTAGTTTATTTGCAGTATTCATAATCCTTAAACATATCTCATAAGTCGTCTTTTCTGATGTAATCCTCATCAAGATCGTATCAATAAGATTCAAATATATATTAGAGAAATAAGTGGTGGTATAATTATTTTCTAAGAACAAATGTTTATCGTGAAAAAACATTCATTTATTTCTTAAAAATTCGGCGGCAAGTTTTAATTTGGGGATTAAATTGTTTCATGTTTTTTTTTAAAAAAAATTCTCAACAATAAATTAATTATGTAGATACTAATGTCATATGATGCTATATTTATTGCATTTTAATGGGTGTCGAAACCACCAAAGATAATATTTATAAGTTCAACTTATCAATACCTGCAACGGATTGTAGATAATGGTAAGAGGATCGATCCACAGAGAATGGTTTGTTTCAACACAAGATAAAATACCAGATTTAAACACTTCCTCGAAACATGGGGGTTTTGACTCTAACTACGGAAAGCAAATAAAACAGATAGCTGTCTTGGCCAAGGACGAAAGTATCCTTGGTCAAGATAGGGAATCAAAGGCGATCTCGGCCAAGGACGAAAGTATCCTTGATCAAGACGAGACTCCAGACTCTAGAAACAACATAAATTAAAAGGTGTTCACAGTAGAGGTGCAAGCAAAGTTATGATTTACAAGTATTCAATCATTGATTCACAGATATTCCTTTCTAGTTCACAGCGTTGCTATAGGACTTCGGTACCCCTGATCCCTATCTTCTCTCCTTATCAACATCACCCCAAGGCCAATGCGCGTTGGATTAAGGGTTACCAGTGATGTCTTGCCAACTACCCTTGCTTAGGGGATTTACCAATTGGCAGATGACCGAATCAGGAGAAGACAACCCCTGACGGTTTCCTCGAGCGTCAGTCGGGCTTTCGTGAGATTAACCTTTCTCCCCACCGTGTCACAGTCCAGCTGATAGCATGTATTTTAGCATGATTTTCCCTCTCTTATTCCATTGATTCGAGGCATGATTCTGCTAATATTCCTTTGTTTTCATTACTATTGCAGATCTAGGCCTAGAAAGGGAAATTATGTGAAAACATACGTTTTCGGGGTACTTTGTGCGAATTCAAGCTTCAAGGCCAGATTCGAGGTCCCGAGCCCAAAATGGCATTCAAGACCTATCGAAGATTCTTCGTTCGGGACCATGGTTCGGGACCCCGAAGGGCAAGGAACAACAAGTCCACATGTCCTCCAGCCAAAGTCTCCACGTGACTGCTCTGACACCTTTCTGGGAGTCCTGCACAATTCCCAGAACTCTGTCTATGTCAGGCCTTGAGTCAGAAAAGCCTGCTCCCGACCAACCCAAGCTGCCATTCCAGACCTGCATGTCCTCCAGCCTTGTGCCTTGCTGTTTTGTATCAAGGAGCATGTTTACTTTAGGGGAAGCTTTTCCTTAAATGCTTTTTGTCCCATGTTGGGATTTAGATATTTTATTCCTGTAATCTCTAGTATAAATAAAACATCTAAGGAGTAGAAAGACACACTGACAAAACCCTATTTAATTTCATAGGTTATCTCTCTAGAATTGTTAGCTTTCTCCTCCCTTAGCCCCCGGGCTTGAATCTTCTTGGTAACAAACCGGAGCCTTGCTCCGGCCATTTGTAGTCAAGTTTCCTCCCTTTGATATATTTCTCTACTTGTTATGCATTTTACATCTATTATTGATTCATCTTTAAGCATGAGTAGCTAAATCTCTAGTTCTTAGCAAGGGTGATTCAAGGGCTATAGGGGTAGATTCGAGGCCTAAATGTGCTTAATATATTCTTGCTGCCA
>NBIL01154510.1:0-40673 GCA_002752925.1 Viola pubescens var. scabriuscula | reverse complement strand
TGACTTCATAATTGATTCCATCCATTTTAATTTGAGAGAAGGTTGAGAGCAAGATGAAGAGAAGGTTGAGAGAAAGATGAAGAGAGATGAGCTGAAGATGGAGAGTGGTGTCCGAATTTGAGAGAAGGTTGAGAAGAAGATGAAGAGAAGATTGAGAGAGAGACGAAGAAAGATGGTTTGAGCTGAAGAGTAAAATAATCGAACTCCCCAAATTGGTTTCAAAGGAAAATTTACTTACCCCCAAGACCGTGTATGACTTGTAGCTTCCAAACGCAAGGGCTATAAAAGTAAAAATAATGTGCTTACCGCACACAATTTCCAAAGCGTCATTTAAATAGGGACAGTAGAAATTAGCTAAAACGTCAATTATATGGAGTTGGAGGGAGTATTTGAAAGCGACGCTTGAAATATATGGAAGACCCATTCAATTGGGACTGCTCCGCAATTCTTTAGGATGTGCGTCATTTGAGTAGGCCCAGTCCACACTTAAAATTGTTAGTACCTTCCTTTAAAGTTCCACTACATATATATTTTTAGTCCCACCAACCCAGCCATCCATATAGACCAACTTTCTAAACAAAGAGATAGCTCTCAGATTTTTTTTCCTTTTCCATTCTACTGCTGTGGTGGTGGTAGTTATCCAAACAGACAATTCTAAGTTTTTTTAAAAAAATCTGATATGTAATTGTTTTGCTTGTGGATCTCATCCTTTTTTTTCTTTCTTTCTTCCTATATAACTTATTCTAGTATTACATAATTGCTCACGTTTGCAATTGTTTTAAATATTATCCAAACAAAAATGATAAAATCGACTCCTACATTTGTATCATATATTAAAATAAATCACTATATTTATAATTGAATAAAATAAACTACTACATTTTTTCACATGATCTACATTTTTCTTCCTAAAAATACTTATATCTTACTTGACATCTACAAAAACTATGGTCATGCTAACTTGAAAAATAAATTTATAAAAAATTGACATGTGAAAAAAATCAGATAAATAAATAAAAATGAGTGCACAAAAATAATAGTTTACTATTTTGATCTCGTTCGATATTTTGTAGCTGGAAAAAAAAATTATTTTGATCCCGCTAGATTTTTTATTTTTTGATATTTTGATCAAATTTTTTATTTTTCAATTGCAAAATGAGTGGGGCGTGACTTTTATGTCATGTCATTTTAAAAGAAAAATATCATGTAAGCATAATCTTACGGTGAATCCAAATGAGACATAACTATTTCTGAACAAATATAGTGACTTATTTAACTCAATAATAAATATAGTGGTTTATCAGTTTGTATAGTTTTTTTTTTTAATATTACTTAAAAGAGAAAACAATACTTTTATTTATAAGACCTTACATTCATCGGTATATGGACCAAGACGTGAACTCTGCATTCTCCATAACGTATTATTGCCAATCGTAGGTCCTCTAATTTATATTTGCATCATCTACTTGATTTATTTGTCTTGAGTTGTGATTTGGAGTCTACCCCATAAGATTTTATTTTATTTCATGTCATTTTACTGAAAATTTCAAATAGTCCCTCCAATTATATTTAGCTTAGCTTTGCCAAATTAGTGAGTCTTATATGTATTTTGTTATGATTTGTTTTATTTCTTATAATCAAATTTAAAACCTAAAATGAAAAATTCTCATTACTTTTGCTTTGTCGAATTAAAGTTTTTTATTTTTAGTGTAGTTGATTTTCAATAATACTTTTGCAGCTTATAAAAAATAAAATTATTAAACTTATGGTAGCTTTTAAAATGACCGGTTCGCTTAGGGAATTATAGTTCAAGTAATCAGTATATGTTATTTTTATGACATAAATTATAAATTTAATTTTTAATATTATAACGACTCTACCATCGATTTGCATAACGGTTCATGACTTCAAGTGAGCAGACTAGTCTCGAACCGGATCTGATGAACCGTCAAAAACCGGATGCGATAGAGATGGCAGAAGCAAAGGAGAAAAGAAACACTAGCGATAGGAGAAGGAAAAATCGAAAACGATTCTCAGAGAAGTATCTATCCCAATCCAGACAAAGGATCTGCCACGTCTGTTAAATAAACTTAGATATATCTATCCCAAGAGGGAGGAATAGAGCTCTCTTTCTCCAAACAGTTTTGGTTGGCTCTGGTAGCGGTTGGCCTAAACCTTTGAACATTTGTCCTGAATTCATTTTTTCGTTTCTGGGTACCCCCCTCCTCAGACGTTTCTGACTGAAAAAGATGGTTTCTTTTAGTCTCTACAGTCCCTCCTCCGTGTCCCCTTCTCGCTTGCTGTAAGCTCTCTTTCCCTGCTCAAAAGTTGACTTTTAAAGGTTTCAAGCGATTTTGATGTGTATTTTGTTGGCTGAATTCATGGGATTTGTTGCTTATGGTGTATGTTCGTTTGGTTGCTAGACACTAAGAAGTAATGAAAGTTGATTTCTTTCTTTGAAATCTGAGGTGTTGGCACTGATTTGAGGTGTGTTTATGCATGTTGTTTTTGTTATATCTTTCAAGGTTGAATTATTGAAGATCATTCATGCTTTGGATTCATGGTTTCTGTTGGATTACCCTGTTATCTTTTGCTGATTAACAATAGCAGGATAGTTAGTTAGGTTAGTCCTTGTGCATACTTAGCTTTTTTCTGTTCCTTTTTCCTGCAGGGGTTATAATGGCCTGCATCGCGCGTACCCCTTTACTGCCAATGTGCCAATTAGTGATACTGTCTCAGGCAATGTGGCTAGAGACCTTTGTTTCAGTTTCAAGCATGTCGGTAGAGTCAGAGCCTCAGTGATATCTGAAGATGGCAATCTCCTATCTTATCCCAATGGCAATGTTGTGGGACACAATCCTCTTGTCAGCTCAGGGGTTGAGTTACAGCCTGATGCAATAGGTTTTGGAACGCTCTCTGCAGAAATAACTCCCAATACCAGTGGCTTCTCCTCCAATAATAATGAATATGACTTGGACCATCCAACAGCTGGATTTTCTTCCATTGAGGAGGCCATTGAAGATATTCGTCAAGGCAAGGTTGGTCGTTTTCTTGCTATATATTGATGCTTAGAAGGTACTTTGGGTTTTTCTTTAAGTTACTTATTGAAGATTATTTGCAGTTAGTAATTGTTGTTGACGATGAAGACAGAGAAAATGAGGGAGACCTAATAATGGCAGCTTCAAAGGCCACACCTGAGGCTATGGCATTCATTGTCAAGCATGGAACTGGGATTGTATGTGTAAGCATGAAAGAAGAAGATTTAGAGAGATTAGAACTCCCCCAAATGGTATCAAAGAAGGAGAATGAGGAAAAACTTTCCACAGCTTTCACCGTGTCGGTGGTATGTGTTTGGACTTTTCCCTGATAAAATTCTTATCCTTTTATTGATTTCCAATGTGTAGGCTTATTAGTTGTAGCTGGCTCCATAACTTATTGTCAAGAAAGCCAGGCACGCTTAACGACCAACCTCTGTATCAAATCCATCATTATAGTTGTATATTTTGTTTCTAGGATGCAAAACATGGCACAACAACAGGTGTCTCAGCACGTGATAGAGCAACAACAGTATTGGCTCTTGCTAATAAAGATTCAGAACCTCAAGATTTCAATCGCCCTGGTCATATTTTCCCACTTAAATATAGGGAGGGAGGTGTTTTGAAAAGAGCTGGACACACAGAAGCCTCTGTTGATCTTGCAGTACTCGCTGGGTTAGAGCCTGCCGCAGTTTTATGTGAGATTGTGGATGATGATGGTTCTATGGCGAGATTACCAAGGCTTCGTCAATTTGCACAAGCAGAAAACTTAAAAATTATTTCAATAGCTGACCTAATCAGGTACATCAGTAATGATCAGGTTACACTATATTCATATGAAGTTGATGATTCAATAAGATTCCAGGGATTACTCTTACCAAATTACCCATTAGCCTCCACAAGCTTCACAGTAAAATAAGTTTAGCTGTTTTATGAGCAGTAAGCTTTACTTGCATATATTTGTAGAAATTGCTAAGCATGTTTGGTACATGAGCAGCAAACATTAAATACAACAGAAAGTGTAATAGTTTTTCTACTTGTTCCATCTCCAGAACAAACAAGTTCTTTCTAAAGATTGTGATGATCTCTGTTGTTTTACCTCAGCATTTACATTATAGTGGCACTCCTTAAATTTTCTTGGTCAAACTGTCGTTATAGTAGTTGAGATGAAAAGTTTATGCTATTCAGTTATTTGAATCAATAAAATAATACTTGTTTCCAATTTGTTGAACACTGATCGGCAGATATAGGAGGAAAAGAGATAGATTAGTGGAGCTTTCTGCTGCTGCTCCAATACCTACAATGTGGGGTCCATTCAAGGCGTACTGTTATAGGTCATTGCTGGACGGTATTGAGCATATTGCGATGGTTAAAGTAAGTTATTTCATCTGAATACTGTAGAAGGATAGAACCTGTTTCCTTTGGCTTTTCACATACTATTGGCACCAAATCACCTTGTGCAGTGATATTCTTCTGTGTTTATCTGGTCTAGCTTCAAATTATATACTTGTTTTAGCTGATGAAAGCTTATAGCACGCTTCCCTTCACTGGTGCCTTCTTAGTCTTACCCATAATACCTAGATAGAATGTTATTCAGCTGTCATGCATGCTGGCAAGGTAATTTTGAGTGGATTGTGTGCCATTTACGGCTTGTAATAGTGTTTCTGCTAAGAAAACATTATGTAGTTGTTTTTCTCTAGGGTGGTTATTCACGATGCAAGATTAAAATGTTTTGATTTTACTCTAGGGACAAATTGAAGATCAGGACCTATGTTGTGTGTCTTTCTTGTTTCTTTAGAAGAAACTAGACTGGAGACAGTGATTAGGCACTGATAATAATATTTAAAATCTCTCTTGTACTAAGAATGCATGTTTTTTTGGACCTATATGAGAGCTTTAGCTTCCATCTTCCAAGCTTCAGAACTTTTGCCAAAAGGAGATATGAAAACCATTTGCCTTCAGTTAGTGGCACTTTGGGGGTTATTAATTATTATAAGTCGTTGTTTAGGAATTGTAAAAACATTGGCACTTTGGATTAGAGCAAGGTAAAAAATGCTGAGATCATGATAAGTGCACATATCTGTAGATTTCTTCAGTCCTCACTAGATGCCATACCCGACGTATTATGGGAATGGAAACTTGTCCAATAGTTATTTTGAGATATCCAGATAACATAAATCCAACACCCCAACACCTCATACAAGTAATATGATTTGTACCTTGGCTTCATGAAGAAAATTTGAGGCATTCCAGGAAAATAGCTAGAGATTTCTATCTCTAGACTCCTTTCAGTACATGCCTCTGAGGCCTGCATTAGTCTTTCTCCTTTACCTTCTTTTTTATGCAAAGAACCACATCGTATGTGGGTAAACTCGAAATCTATTAGAACCCTGATAACCTACAGATCAGCAGACTGGTAGGACAAAACCAATCAAATGGCTCCAGCATGAGATTATTTGCACCCAGGGTATTTGAAACCAGATACGTGTCCAACCAGGCAGCTCATTGTTGGTGTTTCATTTTACAAGGTTTTGGACCAAAATAAAGTCTCAATCTCTATAAGGAATTCCTGATTTTGGAGAGTATTTAGTAATCTAGATTTTGTTTGACATGAATACCAATCTTTTGCTTTTCTTTTGTCATCTTCTGTGGTAAAGCACTACCAGTATAAGTTCCTTTACAGGCAGTGTTTTCTGATTGGAATGAACTCATGGCAAAAATATTTCCATGCTATGTTTTTAATTCCTTTTGGTTCTGGGATATTGTCATTTTATTGCGAGTACCAACAATGTTTTATGATTGGACAGGGTGAAATTGGGGACGGGAAAGATGTTCTTGTAAGGGTACATTCTGAGTGCCTCACTGGTGATATATTTGGGTCTGCGAGGTGTGATTGTGGTAATCAGCTAGCACTTGCAATGAAGCAAATTGAGGCAGTTGGCAGGGGTGTGTTGGTGTATCTTCGAGGGCATGAAGGTAGAGGAATTGGATTGGGCCACAAGCTTCGTGCTTACAATTTACAGGATGATGGACGTGACACGGTTGAAGCCAATGAGGAACTGGGTTTACCTGTTGATTGTCGTGAGTACGGTATTGGTGCCCAGGTATTATCTTCTTAAGTATTTAAAATTTCTTGCCCCCCTGTGGATTTTTAAAGTCTAGCCATTTGTCCATGAATGCATAGTCTTTCATACTTTATAGTTATGTTTACAAAATGGATCGGCTTCCATCATTGAGTTCCATTATGGAGTTGTCATTTTTCTAAGGCCTTTTGCACGCTTTAGTATAATGGATGCTGAAAACCTTAAAAGCTATACAAAGCTACCTTCTTTTAGCTAGATGTAATTTTGTGTGAGAATATGCATCGAGGATTCCACTGTGTTTGAGTTTCTTCATATATTTGTTAAATATGCATATGATGCTCTCTTTCGGACTTGGTTCTCCAGTTATTGCTCAAAGGTCTTTCTTTTTCTCCTTTGCTTCTGTTTGGTTTGTGTGGTAGTCATCCTCTACTCCAATCTATTGCAGATTCTTGGAAATCTGGGTGTTCATACAATGAAGCTGATGACAAACAATCCTGCCAAATATGTTGGGCTCAAAGGTTATGGTTTGGCAATTTCAGGCAGGGTCCCGTTGATATCTCCAATAACAAAGGAGAACAAGAGATATTTGGAAACTAAGAGAGTTAAAATGGGTCACGTATACAGATCGGATTCAGATGACCAGGTAAATGCCGCCAGTAGCGAAAGTAATAATTCAACAAACTGTCATCCCATCTGATGAACTGTCCCAGCAGTCATAGACTCATAGGTGCTTCAAGCGATCCCATTGAAGTCGGTTAAAGTGACTTGAAACATTTTACATTTGTTCTCATCGATTCTTTCGTCCTAAAGATTGTAGGTAGTTCTGAAAGCAAGTTTCGTTTTCTTGTTAGAAATGTGGTGAATTTCGAGTTTTGTTTGAGGCGGTACCTTGAACAATAATTATGTTAAAGAATAAAAATGGGCACTGTTATCTTAGCATGGCCTAATGTTTTACTCTATCATGTGAGAAATAGAAGCTTTCTTCGTTTCTGTAATGCAAACTTATAAAAAAGGTTGCCATTTGTTACCCAAACAGCTAGGCATTGCATTGCCAAGGCTAGTTCCGGGGCAGGGGTTTGAACATCACCGAGTCTCAAACGGGATGACTTTTCCAGAGAAACCTATAGATTAGTCTCTTACAAACTCGACTACATTCAAGTTCGAATCACCAAATTTAAATTCCTATCTTCTCTTGGACCTCGTCAGAAAAACCAGATAAACTTCCCCATAAATTACATCAAAGCTCACATGTATGTAAAAATTCTAAAACAAAGTATAAAAATGTAAGTTTGTTATATATATGTATATAAAGGAAATCAAACTGTACATATAAAATTGACTGCTAAAAATAGCAGTACTGTTAAATATCACCGCAAAATATCTAATTAATTTAACCATATTAATTTACACTGCATTTCTTCCTAAAATCCCAACTCAAACTCACAGCAGATAACAGTAACCAAAAGCGAGTCCCAAACCAACAATCCCTAAATAAAACGCCAGAGCAACAATCCAATTAGATTCCCCACCATCATCATCACCATCAAAGGAAATGGAATTTCCATTTCTTCCTGGAAATTCCATTTCCTTTTCTTGCTTCTTCCATTGTTGTGGAGTCGTCGAAACTTGGATCTCAAGCAATCTCACCCATTGGCGATAAGCGAAAAGCTTTAAGGATTCTTGAACCAGTCCACTAGCAACACAATCTTTTTCCATGGCTAAAGTTGCAGCCTTTCTCTCTGCCTCTCTCGCCCTAGTTTGAGACAATCCTAATGCCCTCAAAAGCTCCAACCTTTCATGGTCGTCAACCCCACACCTGTTCAAATCAAAATCGTCCTGATTCTTCGCAGCGGTAAAAACCCTATTCATGGATGGCAAGATCATGTTTTCTGATCCGGAAAACACCTTCGATGGAGGAGGAAGATCGCAGTTCTGCATAAGGTCGGTTCCGGATTTGGGAGAGAGCAGAGTTCCCATCAAGAAAGGATCATTTTCAATCCCAGCCCTTGGATTCTTGATCTTGATCAGGTTGCTGGATGACCACCCTGTCCCTGCCATTGATTGATTCTTGTGGAGTATTGGGGCGATTGAAATTGATCAGTTTGATGAGAAATTTTGAGGCTGGGGACGGCAGTTTTAGCAGTGAAAGAAAAGCAAAAGGAAAGAAGGTTGGTGAAATGTAGAAGTCAGGTTATATAAGCAAAAGCAAGGAAAAAGAGGTACCTAATAAAATATGTGGCAATTCTCTACGTAAAATAATTAATAAATCATATAAAAAATCCAAAAGTTTGTTAAAATTTCCGTTTCACTATTTTAAAACTTGCAATTTAGTTTTCTAAAAATTACAATTTTATTTTTTTAAAAATCAAATAAAATTGTGAAAAATTGTAAGAAATTATGAAATTTGGAAAAAGAAGAAGTTAGTTTTAAATTACTTTTTGGAGTTTGTGTTCTTAAGTTTTTTGAAGATTTTCTAGTAATTAATTTCTTAAATTTTTCAGTGAAGTGGATCCTATCGTATATTTGTTACATTTTCACAAAATTATCTTTATCTTTATTTTTATTTTAACTATTAGAAATGTTGAAATTGCAATCTTAATTTAGAAAACTGACTATAAGGTTTGTGTTGCAAATTTTAAGATTTTTAGATAATTTTTTCAAAAATATTTTAGATATATTATACAACCCTAAAAGTAATTACGCTTAAATCTTACACTTTAGAGAGTAATTAATTAGATGATTTTGATTATTTAGAAATTTAGAATTACAGTGAAATGCTTTGCGTGTGAGGTCGGGCTAGACAAAACATATGGGGTTAGCGTTTCAACAAAAGAAGAGATATACTGAAAAGAGTCCGCCTTTCTTTATAGCAAGGGAAGACAATATGGCATACATTTTAAGCAGTAAAAAACCTAGCTAGTTGATGTATAAATTTCTTCTTTTAATAAAATGTTTTTATACCGATTATCCTTAATTACAATACTTTAATAGTTAATATAAGGGGTAACTATGTTAATAATTCTAAATCCAACTGAAATTAATCATAGTATTAATATGTACAATTATAATTAAAAAGACTATTAAAAATATTTTCTCTATTTTTTTAAAAATAAAATATTAATTATATTCAAACATCACTCTTTTTAAAAGAGTACTTCTTTTACATGGTTTTGTAAAGATTTAAAGTTGACCTTAAATAGCGTGACTTTAGAGGAGCCTTAAAAGCTAATTAAAGCTTTGACGAGTACAGTACTTGCATTTTTATTGAACTTCAATTACCTAAGCATTAAATTTAGGAATTAATCTCCCGTTTGTAGTCAATGTTTAAATTATACACTAATTTTTAAATTATATCTAAACTTGTTTGATTTTCATAAAGATACCTTAGCTTTTACTGACGCGAAAAATAAATAAATTAAAAAAAAAACCTTAGAAAAATCTAAGGCTTCTGAAGGCCATTTTGAAATTGGGAGTTGGTTTGTTAAAATTGGAAAATTATGGAGTTTAAATTAAACAAATTATAAACTAGGTCTGATTCGAATACCGGGTAGAAACGCGGGACTAGTATTGTTGATCTGAAAAACTATTTATATTTGAACATTATTAGATATCTCTTTCATTTATTGTATCCGTGGACGAGAGTGAAATTGTAACCCACCACAAAAACAACGGGTTTTTCAAAAGTTGTCTTTTTAATTATAATCACACACACAAAAATAATCATTGATTTCAGTTATAAATACATTTTATTAATTATCTCTCTTTACCATATTAATTATTTCGTTTTAAATTAACGAAATATAAATAAGATACTAACTAATTAATTTTTTTTAATCAAAATAGACACCTTAAAATAACGAACAAAGTATCTCCTTATCTCCAGCAAGGTGCACAAAATCCCAGCATGATTTTCGATAGAATAGAACCCATCCAATACGCAAATTGGACAAAAAAGTGTATTTTTTCCTAGTAAACACGTCATAAGTTTTCTTCAGTCAACAGAAAGTCAATAGTTATTTTCTACTAACACTTTTAAGTTTTAATAACAAGCACATTATTTTATTTTATCTATCCAATTATCTTAGTGATGTTAAGTTCTGTGCTCTGCTTGCCTTTCCTTTCCCTCTTCGGATTACTGACCATAGTACCTGTTTGTTTCCCTGATCTCACATTGTTCATTTAAAGTAAGCTTAAATTTGAATAGTTTCGTTTAATAAATAAATAAATTATGTCAGAATATTATTTATAAAGGAACGGAGACATGTCCAAACCCTAAAAATCTGAGGACCCGTGAAGTTTTCATAGGGTTCTTTTTGGTACTTGTAATTAAATAAATTTATTACAATTGAATATTGTTATGCGTCTCGTAGCTGAACTTGGATATAGACATTTATCATCGAATTAAACCTTATATATTTTTCCTTCCTTTCAATTCGATCCACACAAACTCGGCTCGTTTTAGGCTCCGGGAGTTGCAAGCTTATGACAATAAAATGAAGTTTGTAATCTGGAAAGAAAAAACAAAACAACACATTCATAGATTTTTTTTTTTTTTGGAGAACACAAATCTGGGCAAGGCAAAGGCAAAGGCAAATTGAGTGAGAAATTTCACAAGCTTTCCATTAAAACCCGAAAAACCCAAGTCATTAAAGAATCCGCGTAAATGACCCGTTACCACCTTTGACTTCTTACTCATTTACTCATATTAGGCAAACAATCAAAATAAAAATAAAATAAAAAGGAAACCTCATAGTAAATGCAAAAAATGCCATAATCTTCCAAAAATGGGGACATCAATCAAAAACCTTGTGGAAAACCAAAAGGTCCCTCCACTCAACTAATCTCCACTAATTCAACACCACAAGGCTCAACTTATTGCACAATGTCTCTTCTTTTCTTTCTGTGAACCATAATCCCCTGTTTCCTCTGTTCTTGTGAAATGGGGTTTCACAGTAGAAAACAACTTTCTTCACAGCAGAGATTCTTTATGGGTGTTAACCTTGAGGCACCTCTTCATTTCGATACGCCGATAGTGAATGATGCGCCTTCTCCTCCGGTTCCTCTTGCTGTTGGTCGTCAAAAGGTCGAACCTTTCGGCACCTATACCGTATACTTCTTTCTTGTAGGTGGAGTTATTCTTACCTTCCTCGTCTGCCTACTTGCAATAATTCTCTTTTATAAACGGAGAAACGCAAGGATGACAAGAAATTCACCAATCTTTTTTGGTACCCAAGACGACTATCTTGGTGAAGATGAAGGTCCAGAAATCGAGCACCCGATATGGTACATCAACACCGTCGGTCTCCCCCGATCGTTGATCGATTCAATCACAGTCTTCAAGTACAAGAAAGATGAACATTTGACAGAAGGAACAGAGTGCTCTGTTTGCTTGAGTGAGTTCCAAGAAGATGATCGCCTCAGGCTTTTGCCCAAGTGCAGCCATGCTTTTCACTTACCTTGTATTGATACTTGGCTATCATCTCACAAGAACTGTCCTTTATGCCGCGCCCCAATTGTCTGCGACAGCTTCTACGCTCAAATCGCGTTATCTGGGCTGATTCATAGTAGCACTGATTCGAGTTCAAGGGAAGAGCCACATATGGGGAATTTAGTAAATCATGGTGGGTTGATTTTCAGCTATCGAGCCGGTGAGGATGAAACTAGTGATCAGGTGAGAAATGAGGATGATGTGGCTCGTGTATCGCCAATCGGTTATCAAGCACATCCTGCAAATCCAGACATGAATTTAACTGAATCAGTCTTGAGGAATGATTCTGAGGTTGAAGGAGATTTGTTTGATAACAATAGTAGAGAAGCAGAGGCAGAAATGCTACCTGTGAGGAGGTCTGTATCTTTGGATGACTCTTCTGCTTCTGCAATTTATAATGTTTTAGCTAATGTTGCTCCTGGAAAAGATAAAGGAAACTCAGATTCTCTGTTAGTCCTACCAAAGTCATCGAAAAATGCCCCGAAGCGAGGAGGCAGTGGAATCAAACTGATGAGAAGTTCTTCATTGCAGAAGGGTCCGATTTCAATGAAAAGATCATTCTCTTCTAGCTGGAAGCCATCATCATCTTCCAGACATGGCAGGAGTAAGAGCTCCATCCATTCCATTTGAGCACATTTGCAGTAAGAATGAGAACGAGAATTATCTGATTACTTCTTCAAATGCTTGAAGAAGATTAGGGTTTTGATCTTGCAGTGAAAACTAAATTGCAGAACTTATCCTATGTTATTATATTACTTTAAGGATTTAAAACAATAAACTAGTATTATTATTCTGTTATTTTTTGTCTTTTAAGATTGATATGACCTCGTCTGGACTCTGCTGACAAGTTACAATCCTACTCCTGGTAAGTGATATCTGTCAAAAATTGTTAAATTTGTTCTGATATGATTGCTTTCTTTCTTGAAAGTTGAAACAAAACCTGAATCAATTCCTGAAACTTCAATCTAAAATGCATTTTGATTCCTGTAAAATTAAGGGCTAGTAATACCTCCCACAAAATAGAGAGGCATAATGCACAAGCCTTCTATTGTAGCTGTAACTTGGTATCTCAAGTATCAAAAGAAAACTATTGTCACTGTGCTTGGAAAAAAAAATGCTAGTAGAATGGTTGTCCATCCGATTGGTCGGCAAAGTACTAGTAGGGAGTTCAAATTCCACTCTACATATATATTTTTTAGTTCTCCATAGTATTCTCTTAACTGAAACTAATCTCGTTCGAGTTCTGTCGCCCCCCCCAAGGACGGTGACTCTTCCGACATGACTCTTCAGATTCATTAGTAGGTGTAAATGATGACATAGCTCAAGCCTTATGGATATAAACTTCAAACAATACAAGAATCAAAAACTAGCTCAACTTAATCAACATAAAAGCAAAATCATAAAAAGTGACATTTGATGCTTCAATTCAAAAGTATCTTTGCACTGTATCCTATAGAAAGTAAGATCAATGAACCTAATTGCCAAGTAAACAAACACTTGCATTGTAACGCCTTAAGCTTTAAGCGTCACCAATGAAACGTTAGCTATTGCGAATATGGGTATTAAAAGAACTAGATTGAGCAAAGAAAACAAATAAGAAATCGTGATTAGAGAGTTCAAAGAACCAAGATGTATAATCAATGGAAGTGTAAAACCATTTAGGTTCATCATAAGACTCCACGACAGTTCTCAACTTCTTAAAAGATTCCAGGGAGAGATTATGAGAAACCAACACAACATCCGTCCCCTTGCTTACTATGGACTGGGATTCAAACCAGACAGCACACACTTACCTTTATTATTTTTTGAAAGATTCAACGTTTCTTCATAGAGCTTTAACAAACCAGGAGCGTCATTCTCATAGCAGGTCACAAACCTCTCCAAGAACTTCTTTTCAGAAAGGTAAAACACCGCGTGTAAATTAATAGCTTTCTTAATCAAACCCTTAGACAACAAAGCTCTAATAACTGAACACCTTGGAATAATCCTCTTCCTCAAGCTCATAGCAACAAGTTCTGGACGTCGAATTATACATGAAGACTCCCAACCCATTTCATGGACGAGAAAATCCATCGTAGCCATTATGTTTTCTGTGGATAACCCGAGAAGCGCTGGAAATTTTACAGCGGCAGAAAAGATGTCTTTCTCAGACAATCCCCAATGTTTAAATGCATTCTCCTTGCTCTCCAATGTTGATTTCCTCAAGCCACACCTTAGGCTGATTGCCACAACAAAACTAATATTCAAAGGATTGATACCCATTAGTTTCACTTCCTTTGCAACTTTTTCAAGCCGATGAGTGTTTGCAATGAATGTACTTGGCTGGTTGACAAGTATATACTCGATATTTGACATGGGGGTCCCATAATGTTGCAGGGTGGCTACATTTGCTCTTATACAGGGCTGGGAACAACACAAAATATAAGGACAGTGCCTGATAGCAGTGATAACTTTACCATCTGAACCAAGAAACGACTTCAAGAATTCAAAACTTGGAACTATATTGTCATTCAAGCTTAGAGCCAAAATACTGCTTCTCCTAGAAAGCACTTTCAAAAGGTGAGTTCTTGAGAAACCCTTCGAATAAAAAAACTCAAATTTGGGTAAAAGAACTTTTTCTGGATCGGTGCATTGCAATAACCACGAATGCCCTTTCACAAGTTTACCTATCAGGGATTTGGAAAAACCCTGGTTCTTGAAGAAGTTAATAACTCTGTCAGGCTTATCTGGGGTTTTGAAGGTGAAACGTTTGGAAACAGATAAAGCAGATTCCGGAGACAATCCACATGAGTTTACTAGGTAAGACACTCTGAACAGGTCTCTCTCATCTGCCTTTGTATCACTTGATGTGTATCTGAGTGACAACCACAATGATGGATGAGGCAACAGCAGATTATGGGTTCTTGAATTAGTACTTAACAAAGCAGGTCTCACACGGAGTAGCGACTTACAAAGCAAACTTCTGCTCATTTCCCCCCTACAACTCTGATTAAAAACAACAAGAAGTATATCTTAATTCTTGAAATGAAACAAAGTCATAAAAGAAATAGAGAAGAATTTACTCGAATCAAGTAACATAAACAACACAATGCAAAGGAGTTTATTAATTAAAACTGCCAACCTTTAAATTACTCCATAATCTACATCGGTTGTAAGTTGTAACTACAAAAACCCAGTTCCAGACAGGGTTTTTCTTGTGGGATTTAATTTTGGAGTGACTTGATTCTGTAAGACATCAAGGACTAAGTGAATGAACAATTCTTCTTCCTCTCTTTTTTGTTTTGTAAAAAAGGAACGAGAGGAAATCAGAAATATAGATATAACATTATTTTCAAGCTAATAACTTTAAAAAGGAATAATAAAACTATAATAACTGAAAATCTATGAAAAATCCTCCTTTCCAAGCATATAGCAACAAGTTCTGGATGTCATCAAAAAACACATGGAAGAATCCCAACCATTTCATTAACCAGCACCATAGTAGCCATTGTATTTTTTGTGGATAAAGATAAAAATCTTGGAAATTGTACAAAGGTAGAAGATAAGATGTATCATTCTCAGACAATCATTAATGCTGATATCCATTCTCTTTGCTATCTTATGTTGATTTACTCATGGAACACTTTGCATGATTGGCACTACATAACTTACTTTTAAAGGCATAATAGCCATTAGTTTCACTTCCTCTGCGAAAGATTTAAGTCAGTGGGGGTTTATAGCAAAAACAATCTTAGATGGTTGACAAGTATATAGTATGTAATGGATATTAAACTCTGAGGCTTCACATTCCTACAAGATAGCTACATTGGCCAGAATACAGATAGATAACCACAAGAGAATGCGGGAGAATACAGGGACAACATTTCATAGCAGTAATAACTTCATGTGAATCAATTAACGCGGAATACTACAGTCCTTCAAGCCATAGTAGTGACTCTAGTACACTATAGTTCCAAAACGAAAGTTCTTGACAAGCCCTTAGAATAGGAAAACACAAGTCCAGGAAAAGAGCAATCTGAAAACACAAGTTCAGGAAAAGAGCAATCTTTCTTTGGCCGGCCTTTGACAGCCTTAAATAAATAGGATTGGGAGAAGTCTGAGCTCTTCATGAAGGTAACAGCTGTCAGGTTTAAGGTGAGACGTATGAAACTAAACAGATGAAGCATAGTTACAATAGACTAAGACAACCCACAAGAGTTTAACAAGGTAAAACATTATAGACAAGTGAAAACAACAATGGTGGATCATTTTGGGGCAACAGCAAATTATGGGATCTTGAAGTAGTACCTAACAATTCATATCTCAACATGGAGCAACGACTAACAATGGGAAATTCCACTATTTTTTCCCACCAACTGATAAAAAAGAATATGAAAAACCTAAAACAGATCACTACTCTTGAAATGAAACAAATTTACAAGACGAAAGAGAGCAGAAGAATTAACCCCACAATCGGCAAAAATAAACAACACAAATCAATACGAGTTCTAATCATTAGAAAGTACTAACCTTTTTAAGTTACTCCGTAACCAATAAGGATAATTGATTTACTCCATAACTCAGTTCAGATTGCGGGGTCTTCTGGTATTTTAAATTTGGAGTGACTGGCTAGTTCTGGTGAGAGCTCCGGATTCCGAAAGCAGGGGTGGGTTAAAAATGGAAACAATGTAACCACAAACTGAACCGGACCAAACGGAACGTTTTTTTTTTTTAAAAAAAAAAGAAGTTTATTTAATATTTATTCCACCAAATTACTAGGCACTCTTTTATTTATTCTTTCGCAAAAGACAAATTGACCGCTCATTTTTTAAAATATTCTATATTAGTCGCTGAATTTTACATTTGAATGAATTGATCACCCAATTCTTCAAAATTAATCAAATTAGCCAAATTAGCTACTCATGGACCCTCATATTTGTTAATATAACAAGTTTTTGGCTCGGGTGTTGCACGGGTGATAAAGTTATTATCTTTTGTTATAGGTATATTATTTGTCAAAAAAAATTAGTGAGTTTTTAAATTAAAATAATTTTCCTTTAGGTTATTAAAGTTTATATATGTTGTTTTAAAAATGAGATTGTTGTACGAATGTAAATTTTAAGTATATATGTTATCATTTATGAATAATTTGTAGAGAAATAATTAGGTGATGCATTTAATTTTTTTTTTCCCAGTTAAATAATATATTTCTCACAATGTAGCATGAACCACTTCTCGTCATTTATTTTCTAATCTTTCTCGTTTGTTTATTATCAATTTTTGTATCATTTTTCTCATATCTTATTTTTTCTTTTTCTTTTTTCCATTTTTCGTTTTCTATTTGATCCATTATCTAATCACATAGTTATACTACATTTAAAATATTTCACTACCTCAATTATAAAAAAAAATAGTTATCTAACCCTTTAAATATCTTTAACTATTTGTATAACTTTTTATTTTTTAAAAATAATTAAAAATTATTCTCGCATCATGACTCTAGCAGCAATATGTATATTTTCCTCCCATATTTTTAGTTACTTCAATCATTACAAAAATAATTACCTAACCCTTTCAGTATCACTAAGCATATGTACGACTCTTTATTTATTTTTTAAATCTTGGCATGACTTTAGTACTAATATATATTTTTCTCCCATATTTTCAATTATATTGTTATTTATTTTATAGTATATTCTCTTCTTTTTCTTTTTTTCTATTTACTTGATTTGATATTTTTTTATTTTAGCTTTTAATTGACTTCCCCCATATTTTAAATTATTTTATTATTTTATCGTATGTTCTTTTTTTTCTCTATTTACTTAGTAAAAAATTTAATTAAGTGTATTAGACATGTATCCAAGTGAGGATCAAATATCTCTTCATCAAATTAACCTAAAGATTAATAAAACTTTTACCTTTATTTTGTAAATAATTTGCTTGGGAAATGATTTTATTAGCATATGATGAGTCCAAAGAGTCATGGTAGGGAAAAATAAAAAAAATATTCAGACAATAAAAAAAAAAATTAACCAAATTGAAGTTGAAACTAACCTTAGTTTCTTTGAACACAATATCCAATGATCATTTGTAAACAAAATGAGAGATTTGTGAACATTTATATATAAAATTATGCAACTTTTCATATTTTTTATCATAGCTCTAGTTAAATAAATAAATAAATTTTAAATTAATTAAATTTAATAGTGCAAGCCAAAGATTTTTTAATTTATATATTTAAATTGACTATTTATATTCTAGCTTATCATATTCTATATTTTAATATTATAAATCTTTAAATTCTTTTTGTAGCATGACTTTAATAGTAATTTATATTTTCCTACATATTTTTAATTATTTTAATTATTTTATCATATGTTCTCATTTTTTCTATTTTTTAATTGCTAATTTTGTTTGTTCTATAGATTTTTAATTGACTATTTACATTATAACTTATCATATTTCATATTATAATGTTATAAATCTTTAAATTCTAGTAATTTATATTTAATAATCACATTTATATTAACTTTGAAGTGTGACATTTATATGTGAGCTTAATTATGTGGCAAAAAAAATAAAAATCAATGACATGACGTAATCGTATTGGTCAAGATGACAGCTGATGTGACATCGTCATGTAGCTCCGCTTGTTGACATGACATCACCACAATGAGACACTCTCTCACCTTTAGATTTATATATGTATATATAGATTGGGTTAAATAGCACGTACGAATTGCAAGGTAAAGATTTAAACTTAAGATCTAATTTTTATTTTTTATTTTATAGAAAATACTATTGAATAACTAATTTATTCATCGACGTTATTTTATTTTTCTCTTAATTGTATTGTTCATAAAATAATAATAATAATAATAATAAAAAAGATGAATTTATTTTGTGGCATTACTTTAAACTAAAAATGGATACCCTTCCAAATAGGAATGGAGCTAAAATATATATTCAAAAAGGACTATTTACTATTTAAATAGGTAAATATCTCTAACATTAGTCACAATTCATTATAATTCAACCACAATTTTTTTTTTAAAATTCCATTTAATTATTTATTTATTCAATATGTTTGGGGTTATATTAGCCGAGATAATAAATTACTCGTGAGTTAGGAGATTGACTCGTAAAATGAGCATTATTATTTCGACATCAATCTATACGTATTGAATTTTGAGTTGGACACACTCTTTAATTTTTTTTAATTTTTTTTTGATTTTTCTAAAGAAAAGAATAATATATATTAAAGCATCATCTAAAAATAATTAAAAATAATAAAGTAAAATTTAGAAACAAAAAAACTTAATTTTTTTTGATAGGAGAGATTAAAAATAATAATACTTAATTTACACTAATAAAATAAACTGCTATAAACTAATTTTAAATAAATCTTACTATATATTTTCGCTGGGCCAGCCCTCGGCCACTGATTGGGTTTTAAAATGAAAGGCCCAACTTTAACGGCCTACGACGGCTCTAAGTACAGGTGAGTTGTTTGCGAGTTACCCGAGTTAACGAGTTAGGTTAAACTTTGACACCTATTAATTTAAATTGGCGGAGCAACAGATGAATGGAGATCATGAGACACCACCGGCCGCTGCTGCAGGTAGAGCGAGGAGGAGCCTCCTTTATGTTGGTCTCTTTTGGTCGCAACAGATGAGTTCCTTCTGGTTCTGTCTCCACATTCCATGTGTCCAAAATAAAAATAAAAATGAATACTTTCGTTATTTTCTGCTATGTAGATGTAGTAAATACCTTGTTTAATCTGTAAATGGGTTTTTGTTTTTAGGGTTTGTTTGTTTGTTTGTTTAGTACAAGGTGGCCAATTAGCCAATCACATACTTATAGCCAATTTATGGCTATTGTTTTATTGTGTGAATGGTCAGTAAGCTCACCGAGAGTAGATCTCTGTTGCTGGCATTTTTATGGTGAAAAATTGAATTGTGGTTTCACCGTCTTGCCAGCAACTACATTTATTTTATCTTCCTTTTTGCAAAAAAACAGTTCCTTTTGGATTTCATATGTTTGCTGCTTTTGGTGTGTTTATGGCTTTATGCCCACAAAGTAATTTGATTTTTCTGCTGATTTTCAATTTGCTTGTTTTATTTATCCATTACATTTCTGTTTGAAGATAGTCGAGGCTTACAATGGACAATGGCTGTATTGCACATAATTGAACAGCATGTGCCTATGCATTTAGTTGAGCTTTCAAGAACATTGTCCTAGTTGTGCTGGTGTGTGTGTCATTGCTTGAAGATTGTTTTTTTTTTTTGGGATCGAATTGGTACTTTTGCTGGTTATTGTGTCATTTCTTGAGAATTGACTAGAGAAGCCATTGTTGCCGATTATCTTTTAGTGATGACGATAATTGCTGAAAAACTTTACACAGGCTGAAAAGATCATATGATGCTTAAGTGCACTGCCCTTGCTCTCCAATTTTGATATACTCATGGAACACTTCACAGTAATAACCATGATGTTCGTATGTGAACAATTCAGGATGTTCTGGATCTCTTGAGGCGATCCACATGAGTTTACGAGGCTAAGACAATATAAGCAATTGTTTGCTTGATGTAAATTTGGGAGATCAAGAATGGTGGGTGGTTGCCAGGTAACAAATGGCTCCTAGGTAGGGGTGTTCGATAATAGATTGAAACTGGCATGAGGCAGCGGCTTATAATGGCGAATAGTGCCCTTTCTGTTCACATCAGCTGTTGGTAAAGAAATAAGAGACCACATACAAACAGCAAAGGGAAAAAAACTTGAAATGTCACAAACTGAAGTCCTCATGAGTCATGGATTTCCATGTTTGTGTTACTTGCACCTTTACTGGCTGGAAGTTTGCACTTTTATCACTTCACACTGTAACTTTTATTTCTTTACCAACAGCTGATGTGAACACACCAAAAGCAGCATGAAAAGTTGATGATCCATTACAAGATGCAACAAACAGGACAGTATCATTTCAGACATCCTAAGATAAGGTAGGTAGTCGTAGTTCCTTCCACCACAACTTTTCCACTTTTCTTCACCCTTTTCCTTGATTGATCATGATTTTTATTCCCCCTAATTAAAAAAGCAACAGTCTTTCCTTGTTAAAACCTTCTTTTAACTTTCATCACGCATCATCCAACCAAAATTTACCAAACCTCCAAATCTCCAAGCAAAGTAAGCACCGCCACCTTTTTCCTCTTCTTTTTCTTATTATATTCCTTCACATATCTAGAAAGATGTTCTTTTCTTCCTCTCTTATTTTATAGGCTTTGCTTTTGTCTTAACCTTCTTAACTCCAAAAGTATCTCACTAAAATGTAACAGCTGATACTTAAACTAAAGAGAAGGCAATCCCAGATAATGATGCCATGCTTGTTTAGATTGTTGAATTTTGGTAGAACTCAGTGATAAGGAAATGATTATTGAGATTCTCTCCCAAGTGGGTTTTTTTATAGTGACCTTTTCTTTTGTTGGGTTTACTCTTCATTGCTTTGTTGTTGCAGATGGATGCTATATTTTTGCTTTATTGATACCTTAGTGGCCTGTGGCCTGCATTCTTTATGGAACTTGTTTTTAGCAAATGGGTATTTGCTTTTTCATTGACTTGTTGGGCTATCTTCTCTGGTGTATACTCAGGTGAGCTTGTGTCTCATTTTTCTTGGATCCTTGTTTTCAATGTTCTGTACGTTTAAGGATGTTATGATATGAGCTAAGTGCAATTGGTTGTGTTTCCTTTGTGTTGCTTGGTTAAAACTTAAAAGTGGAAGGAGTAAGAGGAGATTCTAAAGTTAGAGCAGTGAATTTGGGTGGTTGGCTGGTTGTGGAAGGTTGGATTAAGCCTTCACTGTTTGATGGCATTCCCAACGGAGACATGCTTGTGAGTTTCTTCTCAAATTCTGTTGATTTTCCTATGTTTTGTTTATGTTTTTCATTTATGTTTTTCTTGTGATCAGGGTGGCTCTAATCCATTGGAAAATGTTGAAATGTAGGATGGCACAGAGGTCCAATTTAAGTCGGTGACTTTGCAGAAGTATGCATCTGCAGAGAACGGGGGTGGTCTAGGTGTTGCCGTAGATAGGGATGTTGCTTCCTCGTGGGAGACCTTCAGAGTGAGATGCCTAACCAATTACTTGATACATCTTTTGTACAGAATGAAAAACCTACTTTGCTTTTTAAAGTATTTTCCATTCCTTATGATTACTCTTAATGCTTTGTTTGTCCTTGTTGCTGCATTGTGGCTGATGTAATTAATGCATTTTAGCTCTCCTAATCAATTCAATTTTCTAAACACACAATCTAAATAAATCATATAAAGTCAACGATTTCATTATTTGATCAGATGAATGCAGTTCAGAATACTAAAAAAGTGTGTTCCGAAAGTTTTCTTTATGATTGAAATAACGTTAAATGTGGCATCTTTTTGTTGTTTGAATCTGATTTGTCAAATTGGATTAATAAGATAACTGTTTGGAAATGATATCTTAGACATTTCAAGCTCCTAAGCAATGCAATCATGTGAAGTAGTTAGTTTTTGCTGTCTGGCACCTATCTTATTAGTGCAGTTTAGGTTAACATCATATTAAATTGTTTGATCATCAGTTACAGCTTATTTTACTGGTTTCTTACCCTGCAGTTGTGGAGGGTTTCTACTTATGAATTTCTGCTCCGCACCTATCAAGGCCACTTTCTATCATGTGATGGTCAAGGGTGCGCCGTCTCTGCTACAGCAAACTTATCTTCAGCAGGGGAAACGTTTTATTTTGAAAGAAGTAGCGACGATAGAGTTCACATAAAACTTGCTAATGGGGCTTATCTACAGGTATAATTTTTCATATTTGCTTCTGATTTTGGAAAAAAGAAGAAAAGAAATAGGGATATGCAAACACCTACTTTGTTGCTTACTGGCGGTAGTTGCGAATACTAACACAGTAGCAAGTTTGCGTATGCAAACGGAAGGTTTCAACTATATTTTAGATCGGGACTCTTCTTCTTCCTTTTTTCTTTGTCCTCCTATGGGGCTCAAAATGGGTGCTCAGGTTTTCCTTGTGGAACATTATCGATTCAGCCATAATACAGCAGGGTGTTTTATTGTCAATAGTGAATCACTTAAGGATCTATCGACTCCACATTGCTAATTGTTTAATATCCTTCAAATATGATGCTAAGGTATTGATAATTTTTCATGACAGCACATACTTTATCTTTTAGGCTACAGCAGGAAATCAGCTCACAGCAGACTATCCAGGGAAACCAGGTTGGGACGATAACGAGGCAACATTTGAGATGATTATTGTAGCGAACAACTTGCATGGGGATTACCAGCTAGCAACTGGATATGGACCTAGTCGAGCAAAAGAGGTTCTTAAGGTAAAATAGATGAATTTTATCCAGCAGTGGCTATACAAGACTTCAAATAATGCTGTTAGGTTTACTTTGTTTTTTTCTGTTAATATATGAGATTTTCCCCCTTCTATAACTGCAGAAACATAGAAATACTTTTGTCACCATAGACGATTTCAATTTTCTGTCAAGACACGGGATTAATACTGTGAGGATCCCTGTTGGCTGGTGGATTGCTTTCGATCCTGATCCTCCACCTCCATACGTAGCAGGGTCCTTGGAAGCTCTAGATGATGCATTTGAATGGGCTCAGTAGGTAGCACTTCACCTGTTTTACTTTCAGACTGCTTACTTTGAACTTCATATTTTCTTATATTCATATTAAATCTTGTGTAGAGCCTTCGACATAAAATGTATAATCGATCTTCATGCGGCTCCTGGTTCCCAAAATGGAATGGAACACAGTTCTAGTAGAGATGGTTCTGTAGACTGGCCCACTTCTCCTGATTACATCTCACAAACACTGACTGTTATTGACTTTTTAGCTTCAAGGTAGGTTTAAACTACTTAATGAAGCACAACCGGCATACTCTGTTCATAGATGAAGATTTTTTACATGCATTATCCATTTTGCAGATATGCAAGACATCCTGCATTTCTTGGAATTGAACTTCTGAATGAACCATCAGCGGCCGCTGTTCCCTTGGAAGTTTTAGTTTCGTATTACACACAAGGTTACCAAATTGTTCGAAAGTACTCACCTACAGCATATGTCATTATCTGTCAAAGAATCGGCAATGCTGATCCAATTGAGCTTTTCGAGGCTAATATTGGGGCTCACCACATTGTCTTGGATTTGCATTACTACAATCTCTTCGACACTTTCTTTGTTAACATGAGCAGTGTAGATAATATTCAATTTATATACAAGAGTAGGGAAAGCCAGCTACAGTCTCTGAACAGTGCCAATGCCCCCCTTGTTTTTATAGGTAAGGATCCGTTCAGTTCTTGAATTTTTTTTAGAATTGTTCCTCTCTAAGTTCACATAATTGAAGGATAAGAGAGACATTACGGAGACATTGTTCAGTTTCAATGTAAATCTCTTTTTGTATCGTAATTTGAGTAACAGTTGTCGCTGAATTCTTGGTTTCAGGGGAATGGGTGAACGAGTGGAATGTGACTGATGGATCTCAGACAGATTATCAAAACTTTGGGAGAGCTCAGCTTGAGGTGTATAATGCAGCTTCCTTCGGGTGGGCTTATTGGACGCTGAAAAATGACAGAAAGCACTGGGATTTTGAATGGAATATTAGGAACAATTACCTCCAACTAAGTAAATACTTTCATCCAAGTCATTTTCTACGTTTCCTTTCTGAAAAAACGAAAGAGCATACATGCAACTGTGAACCATGAATCAGTCTTGTGTATCATGCATCTCGTTTGCTCCCATCTTGTGTATAATTCAGTTGTCTGATCGTCTATGGAATGTATTTGTGCAGGCGATTCACCAACCAAGCAAATTTTCAACAGTTTTGTATTGTTCGGTTCGATCTCTGCCTGGTTCTTTCTGCACCTTGTACAATGATGTAGCACAAGAGTTGAAAGGAGATTCTTCTACCGGCTTTTCTTTTTCCATTCTTACATGTTCATTGGTGCGCAGCATTCCATTTGTTTGTTTAAAATATGTGCAGGTTCAATAAGAATATCAGAGAAGTGAATGTTCAAAGAAAAATTAGATGATCCTGTAAAAACATTTGCATTTGCTATGCCTATCAATAATATACAAAACTCTCTTTTTTGTCCCTAAATTTCTGTTTGGCACCGCTCTTTACTGTTTCTCTAAAGCCATTTTTTGTAAATCAAAAGGTAAACCTTCTTGGCCAGTTGGCCAAGTGTAAAGTACCCTACAAATAACACAACCAAGAACCCAAAATATGAAATTGGCAGATGGACGAATCCCATAACTTTCCCTACTGGCGTAAATGGGATTCCAATTCCAATTGCAGAAATCACAACGGTTGAACAGATTACAGGCCATGAGGCAACTTCCTGGACGAAAGGGATCTTCTCGGTCCGGATCAAGTGGAAAACCAGTGTTTGCATGAGTAATCCTTCAACAAACCAAGCAGATTGGAACAATGGAATCTCTAATTTCTGGTAATCACTATAGTATGCCCAAAGGAAGAAAAGGTTAGCCAGATCACAAAAAGTGCAGACAGGGAAATTCCACAGAATGAAGAGAGGCAAGTCTTCCATAGACCATTTATGTGGAGTTTTCACATAATCTTCTTCCATCTTGTCCCACGGGATCGCTAATTGGCCTAGTGTGTATATGAAGGTTTGCGTCAAGAGTTGTTTTGGAGACAACGGCTCGAATTGTAGCAGCAGAGTTGCAATCAGGAGTGACAGAACACTTCCTATATTAGCAACAACCGACATTTTTATGTACTTCATGGTGTTACCTAAGGTAAGGCGACCGTGCTCAACGCCAGCGAGAAGGACATTGAGATCTTTCTCCAGTAAGACAATGTCAGCAAAATCTTTCGCAACTGAGGCACCTGAGTCCACGGAGATACCTACATCAGCTGCATCGATCGCTAGTGAATCATTTACTCCGTCTCCGAGGAACCCTACTACGTGATCACCAACTGTCTGCAGTGATTTCACCACTCGAAGTTTCTGAGTAGGGGTAAGTCGAGCAAGCACTGTTGCCCTTTTAACCGTCTCATGAAAGGATTCCTGATCGAGTAGTTCGAGGTCTGGTCCTGTAGTTACATGAGTGGTTCTAATGCCAAGTTCTTTGCAGATTCTTATGGCCAGGGATAAGGAATCACCTGTTAATACTTTTGCCTTTACTCCCTTCTCTGCCAGCCTCCATAGAGCTTGCTTCGCTGAGTCCTTTGGTGGATCGAAAAATGTTATTACACCAACGAAGATCATGTCCAATTCGATGTCAGTCTCGGCCATGACTGGATTTCCTCTCTGCTGCAACATTACAGGTAAGAAGTAATGCAATAAAACAATTCAAGACCTGAAAAAGAAGTAGCAAGATAAGAGAGACTCAGACATACCGTTTCTAGTCTTTTTACTGCAACTCCTATAGCTCTTAAGCCCTGGTTACTTAATTCTTCTGCCATGAGTAGAATTCTTTGATAGTCTTCTGAAGATAAGATCTTGGTTGAATTTCCATCAACATTGTCTATAAAAGAACACACCTTTAATACTTCTTCTAATGCTCCCTTGCTCACCATGATCCTATCAACCACCCGGCTTTTTCTGCCTTCTGCATTTAATAAGTCGGTTTCTAAGATCACTGATACTCTTCTTCGGACAAAGTCAAAAGGGATCTCATCTACTATACTCCACTTGGATGGTTGGAATCTGTATCCGTTCGTGTATACATGCACCAATATTGCATCATCTAACGGATACTTTTGATCTGTCTTGAAGTAAGAATTGAGGAAGGCGAAGCGCAAAACCTTCTCTTTTGTTAATCCCCAGCTGTCAAGATGACTTACAACAATTGCATGGTTCATAGTAAGCGTACCGGTTTTGTCAATGCACAGAATATCCCTGTATCAAAGGAAAAGAGGAAGCATATAAATAGTAGATACATATCCAAAGATTTTGCAGCTTACCATTGCTTCAAAAAACTTAAAATCTCCTGAGTTCTGATCGGAGTTTAATGTGAGCTTACATCGATCCCATATATCGTATAGCAGCTAGGCTTTTGACTATACATCTGTCTCTTGCCATGGCAAGTGCTCCCTTTGCAAGGCTTGTGTTGACAATAAGGGGAAGGATGTTAGGAGTCAGTGCACAAGCAACTGAGAGGCCGAAAAGGACGCTTTCGCTCAGATCTTTCGATTTGAAGTAATCAGCCAGAATTATGATGGTCATTACAACCAGCATAACACCGATGAGCACATAAGATATGGAACGAATGCCGTTCTCGAAACTATCTGGTGGGTTTTTCTTGCCTATAGTTGAAAACATGGTGCTCATGTAAGTCTTGGATCCTGTAGAAATAACTAAACCAATCCCACTTCCTGACACCACATTTGTACCCTGAAAGATGTGTTAAAAAAAACCATATATTTAGTACTTTTGTCATTACAATCTGGAAAATAGAAATAGCAGGAATAGTGATCATTTCCTACCATGAAGCATATGTTCTTCAGCTCTAGTATAGGAGTGTTCTGATCATCATTAATATCAGCTGTTTTGTCTGCTGTCCAGGATTCACCTGTTAACGAGGATTGACTGTTCGATATTGTTATAATGTACTTTATCTGAAAAGAAAAATTGTAACGAGCACGGAAAGTTGTATAGAATCTATACTTGACAACAAGGTTCTTTGAAGATAGTACTCTGACATCTCCCGGGAAAAGGTCACCAGGTTCGAAAATGACAATGTCCCCGGGAACAATATCTCGTTGATCAACTTGAACTATTAGTTCTGTCTGCACAACTCTGCCTGCACATCGTTGAACTTTAACCGGACATCTAACGAGCTCAGAGAGTTTCATGGCAGCTTTTGAACTACCATATTCCTGAAGTGCGCAAGCGAAAATTAGTGAACGAGAATGCCTGATAGAATAATCAGTGAAGAACACAAATAGGAAAAACCTGATAGAATCGGAGACTGACGCTAATAAAAACCAGAACAAGCATGATGCATCCATTTGGACTGTCACTGGTTATATAGGAAAGTGCTGAAACTACAATCAAGATTATATTGAAAGGATGAAAGAAAGCATTCCACAGAAGGTTCCACCATCTCGGAAAAGTATATTCGATAGGAACATTCGGGCCATTTTCCTTCAATCTCCTGTCAGCTTCATTGAAGCTCAAACCTGCAGATCAAATCAAAACCATCAGCAACGTTATATTTTCATAAATTCTAAAACTTTTACAGAACAAAAAACAAAGGATAAAAAAGAACCATACTCACCCCTTTCTGTTGATCTAACATACTCAAAAACCAAATCTTTATTCGATTTCGACAAGGCATATAGCCAAGAATACACCTTCTCTTCTTCCTCGGTCCTTGATCCCACATCAATTTTTTCTACGCACAAAAAGAAAACACAACAACTAAAAATCCGATAATAAACCGAACCAAACTCAAGAAAAAGGGAAGATCAATCAAGAACTAACTTCCAGACAAAAGGCGGGGAAAGTATTTAAAGACAGATTTGGGGAACCCTTCATCCTTCCCAGGATCCTTGACGAGGTTTTCGCGAACATGATTGTGACAAGGAAGAGAGTTGAATTCACCAGATTGGTTGGTTGCGGAGAAGATCGATAGGATTTTAGAAAAATCCATAAGTGGAAAGTGATGGTATTAGCTGTTAAGAGGTAATTATGAGATATGGACTTAGAGCTGCAGAGATAATTATGAAAAGCTGGAGAGGAAGATTTCTGCATTGCTTGTTAAAAGTGGTTGATATTATACTTCAATGGAGAAGGTAAAAGGAAAGAGACATGAGATTACTATTGATTCTTTTTAGAAGAAGAAAAAACTAATTTGCAACTTTTTTTAAAGTTTCTTACTATCTGTTTGGTTTCTGCAACTTCAACTACCAGACATTCAAATGACCGTTAGGTACAGGTGCTGTGAGAGCGCAAAAGTCAGTTGAAACTTGCGCGCTCTCCTGACTCAAACAAAACCCGGTTCACCCCCGAGCCCAAATTAGACTTCGAACCGACTTTAGGATAAAAAAAAAATCTCCATTGATGATAAAAAAAAGAAAGAAAGATATTTTAGACCTTATATTCGGGCAAAATTAAATAATTAAATATTTATCAAGGTGTGCTGATGTGATAGTCAACAATTTATTAATTTAATTCCCATTAATTAGTCAGTATTTTCCTAGTTAGGTTTCCACAATACTTTAACAAATTAGTCTGTATTTAATTTATGAGGAAAATGGAAGATGAATTTTTTATGACAGTGGGGAAGGCCTGAGTTAAGGATAACGCCTCCTTTTGGGCCTTAAAGTTCACTGGGCTTTAATTTTATGGGTTGCATGGCTAGGTTGGGTTCGGTACTTGGGTAATTTTCATGGAGGCCTGATTAGAGATTACAACGTTGAATTCCACGTAACATAATACTAGTAATTAAGAGAATAAGAACTAGAAAACAGGTAGTATTAGATGCTTTCAGGAAAAGGGGAAAAAAAACATTAGCAAATAAGAATGAATTTAAATGACTATTTTTGTTATAACTTTTTTTTTTTATTCCATCGAGTGATCTTGTTCGAATGTTGTCAGAACTCTAAAAATATACGATTCTCCTGATATAGTTTTAAAGACATATATACCTATCGCGTAAGCCTAATCTACTCGTGATTAAGAAGACAGAAAACAAAGAAGCAACTGTTGTGGTAGCTAACTAACTAGCTATTGTAAACAAATTACTAGAAGCAAAGTGCCATCAAATTTAATTGAATCTAAACAGTTAATTACTCCATACAGAAAAATGGAACTAACCAACCATTTGTTGGTGGAGAGCCAACTTCAATTAAAGCTATGCTTACCAAGCACAGCTAAAAAACAGGATTAATTAAAAAAAACGGTAAGCTGGACTTCATTTATCATATATACTGATATATAGATCTACTGTAGATATTAGAAATAAAAGTCACCGATCCCTGTACATGGACTGCGCGCGCTTCATGGGTCTATGATCATCTGGAGCGGAAAAAAAAGATACTAAGCTCTTGACCCATATTGATTCTGCTGCCCTGATCTGGTTCTATCAGGTGAAAAGATTCAGCTTCATCTGCTTTAACTCTCTCAAAATTTGCCCTAAGAAACATTATCTCATCATCTTCTTCCTTTCCGGAATCTTTCCGGCCAGAACTAATAATCCCAGCTCCGGCTGCCCCTGTTCCCACCACCGATTCCATCGCCCTCAATGCATCCATCTCCCACTCCCTTGGCCTCCGCGTCACCGCATACCCAACCTTCTTCCCATTACAGTACATACTCCACACCGGCACCGACAAAAGCTTATCGGGAGATGAAGAAGAAGACGACACGCCACCATAACTTTCCAACGCTATGCGCAGAACTCCGGTCTGCATTTCCTTAGCCAGGACTGTCGTCGGAAGTGCCAGTTCAAGGAGGAGGATTGGGGTTGTGCTGGTGATGGGGGAGGAGGGTCTGGAAGTGGTAGTTGGTAATTGGATGCAGAAGCATGCTTTTCCACGGCGGAATCCGAAGAGGGTGCCGGTGACGGTGGTGCTGGAGGAGACGGTCGTCATCAGGGACCTGGAGGAGTGCAGTAGTGTGGATTGGTCTTGGTGGCGGTGGTGGTCGTCAGCGTGGACGGAGGTGCAGTTGCAGTTGGGGATGAGGAGCGCTATGAGGGAGCGGAGGAGACTCCATGACCGAACTTGCTTTTGGCAGTCCACAGCAATGACAGCGCTGCTTACGGCGGTGGCACCGATGGGGTGGTAGGAGGAGGACATGACCATATTTCTCTTTGTAAGAAATTTTGGAGGATGGATTATTGGTGGGAGGTTGTTGAGGAGGTTTCGGGGTTTAAATACACAAAATTTATGGGCATCTTTTTTTGATGTACTATATATTAAAATAATTGCTTTTGAAACAAGTTTTAATATGCATCACAAGTTTAAAATATTAGTTAAAAAATTGTTTTGGATGAAACCTCCAAAGAAGATCCACTCATCATTTGCAAAAGGCTTCTTTTTCTTTCAAAAGTCGGCAAAAGTCATTTGGGTTGCCCAATCTTACCCTTAATTTTTACTTAATTTCAAAATGACACCTCATTTTTCCCTTTTTTAGCACGTTGAGCCTTAATTTCTTACCCATTATCCAATTTGACACTTCAACTTCTAACTTTTCCGTTAAGTTTAACTCCTAAACTCATATTGGTAACATCTTTCGGATGCCGATTTAAAATTAAACAAAAGTTATATGTTATTTTAAGATTAGATAAAAATTTGGGGTAAGATTACGATACCGAGATAAAGTTGAGTGCCCTTAAAAGTTTAATAGTATAAGATGTATAATTTTTATTTATTTATTAGACTTAACCTCACTCAAATTGGACAAATGACCTTAATTATAATCTGTTGAGGCAGAAAGTATATATGACACTTAAGTTTAGAGTTCAAGTCCTCTAGTTTACGATTGATTTCTCAAAAAACCAACTCAGTTTTAATTTCTTTAAAGCTACTCCTTTCATTCCATTTTTAAAAGAATTCTTGATATTAAATAATTATATCTCTCTTCCATATTAAATAACTTTAGTTTTTAATACTATAAATGGGTCAATTGGCATTATGATTTTTTTATTAAAAAACAATATTGTATACGGAATGGAGGGAGTATACGTAGTATTGCATTAATTTAACGAAGCAAAAGAAAGGGATTGAAGGGGGGAAATGAAATAAAAAAATATTTTCTTTCACTTTTCCACTTTAAAAATTAGGGATTTTTTTTATTCTTTTAGAGAATTTACTATTTTATTTTTTTAGAGAATTTACTATTATATCTTATTGATAAAAAAATTAAAGATAAACTTGAAATACTAAAATATGAAAAATCAAGTTATTATTTTTTAGATAAACTACATAAAAAAATCTTATAGTTTATAAAATATTTCACTTAAACCCTATAATTTAAAATCATATAGTATAAATCATATAGTTTCCTGAAAGTTACAATTTAAACATTTTTAGTACTTAGAAAAATCAAAAAAAATTGTAAAAAGATTCAAAAAATATATTCAAACTCAATAGAAAATATAACAACTATGGGAGTGTCTAATCCACTGAAAAGTTGAAAAAAAAATTAAAACATTAAAAAGAACAAATTTTATAACAAACTGTAAATAAAATTTAAACTATTTTTTTTTGTCTTAGATTCTACTATACTTGTTACATTTTTTGACCAAATTTCATAAAGTTTGCTATTTTTTACTATTATATTAAATTTTTAAAACTATTATAAATGTTAAAATTGTAACTTTCAAGAAAATACAGAGTTAACATTGTAAACTTTTAAACTATAGGGGTTACTAATTTTATGTATTATATATGTAATTTACCCTCTCTCTCTTTTTGTAAGAAAACTCTTCTAAATTATATAAGGAAAATAAGCTACTTTTTATGTTTTTTTTATGCACAACTGATTTATGATAAGTCAGATAATTAAGTAATTATCTAACTTACACTTGTCATAAATCCACTTATCTTTATAAGAAAAACAAGGAACTTATCTACGTAGCCGCCCCATTTCGCGATTTCAAAAATGAAAAATTCGTCCAATAGTAAAAAATAGTCCAACAAAGGAAGAAACGTTTGCCAAGAATTTGTTATCCAATGCTTAGTAAGAATTTGTAAGATGAAGTACCAATGCTATAAAATTTACAGCATTTACTGATATTTTAAGTTACGAAAAAGAAAAGATACAGTATTCTTAATGTATTGAAGATTTTTTCTCTATATATATATAGTTCATTGTACCCACCATAAACGACAAAACAGGTGAGCACGCTTGGGATATTTTTTACTATTGTCTTAGCTAGGATGAATTTATCACTGTAGGCAATCTTTCTAAAAAGAAAGGAAATAGTTACCATCATAGGCTTCCTAGCTACGTACATGAAAAGAAGTCATTGTTTGCGTTTTAATTTTTCAACATTCATGTAGACATGGGACATCCCATACCACAGACTAAGACAATTTCATTTGTTTTGTTCGCATTGGTGACATAATGAAACCAAAGTCCGAAACTGTTCAACTTTATCCGTGTAGCTTGCTTTATTTGCTATAGTATATTCTCTCCGATATTTTATAAATATTAAATTAACAGAAAATATATATATTAAGAAAATTTCTAATAAAAGACTAACAATTGTATTAAAAAAAAAATTAATTACTCCTTATATTAACTAATAAAAAAAATAAGTATTTATGGGTAATTACTCAGAATTTCCAACTGCTGCATTGAAAAATGTAATTAGATAATTTTTTAAAAACAAATTTTTTCTTCAAATCAATCATCTACAAGATAACGGAGGGAGTAATTATGTTCGAGACCCGCATAAAAGTTGTATAATTTTTTTCACCGGTCAACCTCATGTATCTATTTAATTTTTCGTGAATTAAAAAAACTCGTGGTAAAAGAAGAACCAAAAGAAGCTGGAAAACTGTTTTGTTAGCATATATTCATAAAATAGTATTTTTATGAAAAAGAATATATTTTAAAGATAATTTTAATAGAGAATACAATATCGTATTTTATGAGAATTGTGAAGAAAAATAATAAAATAAAAGAAAGAAGTTGTTTTCTCTCTTCAATAAGCTAAGCTAGCTTCAAATTGGAGCTTTTCTCTGACATCTAAAGTTATACCAAAACAGCTGAAAAAAACAGTTAATCAATACTAAAAATATTTTTTAGGTTTATAATATTTAGTTGTAACACTAACCTAAAAATTATTTGAAACTCAATACCAAGCAAACACTTAAACGACAAGTTAATATTGAGTTGACTCAACCCGAACCTTATAGTTTTGAGCATTTCTAACCGATAAAATTTATTTAATATATGTTTATAAATTATTTATTATATTACCTCTAAGGTTTCGCACCTTATGGTGTTGATTTTGATGATAACAAAACATTATTAATGTAAAAATATTTTGGATTAAACTGAAAAATATTCTTAATTGCAAGTGTGAGCTTCAACAAGATTTTTTTATAACATTTTGGTATAGCTTGAATGCATGCTTGCAAAATGTTGTAGATGCACTCCCACCACTAGTTTTAATCCTCAACCACCCCAAACAGTAAATACATATTTTCTTATAATATTATAACGAAAGGTGTCAATTCCATTAAAAATATATCTAAACTCAAAACAATTCGCAGTAGTGATAAATTAACAATTAACAATTGAATAAATATATCAAATGAGGATGAAATTAAACAAGGGAATTGTTTCGGTTTCGGTTTCTTTAAAGTAATCATAAATGTAAAGATGATTCATTTTATTTTCTTATAAACCGACTATAATCGTTAATAAGCTTTATATCGATCTCATTTACCTAATTAATTAGAATAATTTTTCCAACCAATCCTGTATAGGGGTGAAATATATTATTTATGAAGGAGAGTAAAATACATGGTACAAAGCCAGTAGCAATAATGGGCACTCCCTGGCATGAGAAACATGAAATAGCACCAAAACAAGGCAAAAAAATCTCCCAAAAAAACAGCACTAATACAGAATACAAAAACTCTTATATTAGCTAGATTAACCCTAATTGCGGGAAGAAGATGAAAAGAATATTAAAACTAGTTTGACCCCAGACTTAGATCATCGAAACTTCCGTCTGAACCCTTGCTAGGAAATCAGCTACACATAACCCTTGATTAGATTAATTATTATTTATATCAGTGTCAAAAACAAATCCGAAGAAGAAAACCGCAATAAAAGAAAGATGTTTGTGGTTGATTTGATTGCTTACAATACTTGCTTTCTCAAACAACCCACCATGCATAATACAATATAGGCAAAAAAAACTCTACCCACTTGCCCAACTCAACATTTAGACCCTACATCTCTCGAAGGTACCAAAACACTAGATTTTATTTCCCCGGACATGTTTTGCATGTCGTTTATACAATAAAAAGTACACATTGTGAGAAGAAATAATATACATAAACATTAATTGTATATAAAAAACACTAGATTTTATTTATATATAATAATAAAAATATATAAATATGGGGAATATTAGTTTCTGCTTTCTAGCCTGGTTTTCTCCACTATGTCCTCTAGCTTTTGCTTTCCATGTGTATCTCAACAGAAAATGACATTTGGGAAAAAGCTTTGTTTTTTAGTAATAGTCCCTCCATTCCATTTCCATATAAGCACCAACAACATATACTCCACCTTTTATTTATTTCTTGCTTTTCACCTCCCTCTTCTTCTTCTTTTTAATTCAATAATTAATCATATTTCACAATTGTACAAAAGCTAAATTATTCATTCATGTCTCGTCGAAGAACAGATGTGACGGCAGAATCAAGACAACAAAAAAAAGGAAAGAAAGAAAGAAAATAGCACTTTTTTCTTTCCCTCCTGGCCTTTTGAGTCATTTTCGAACAATTTCCGAGCAAAATCAACTGATATAACAAGACTAGAATATTCCCTTTCTATTACTATTATTATCTCGAATTTAAATTTTTTATTAAGACCAGCCTAAAAAAATACTTGTAAATCTACATCTTATTAATTAAGGATTCAGATTTGAAGTTTTTTCAGCTTCGTCCATAGCATTTATGAGAATGGGCATGAAATTAATTTCGTCCGAATATTATAAATTTCATATAATGTAGTTCTTCTTTCCTAGCATGGTTGCTCAATTTTAATGTTTAAATCAAATAAAATATTTACGATAGCTTGAGATGAGGTCGCATAAGATCCGTAAACTCCTCATTTGATATTATGTGTTATTCCTTACGAATCTTTAAAGTGGTGGGAAAATTAAGCTGACATGTCTCACTAGGTGATGATTGACAATTCGAATGCTGGACCAAATAAAACCATGTCCCTAAAATGAATGCATATTTCTCCTTATTATAATATATACACAGGGACGTCGTTGCTATATATTTCTGTGGCTAGTCGTTTCAACCCCCTTTTTTTTCTTGTTTTTAGGCTTTTTCTACCATTTATTTATATATGTTTGGACAGAACAACTGAAACAAAAGAATGTGTATGCCATCTCACTGTCTGGTCCTTTGCTATACCCATTTCATGACTCATCAGCACAGTTTTCTTGATTTGATTTCTTTTCTTTTTACTGTTTGGTGTTAATGTTAATGTTAACGCTAGCGCAAACAACCGTTACAGATATTATTTATTACGATCATTTTACTTCTTAATTGGCTGCGATCTGCAATAAAAAAAACATTAATTTATTCTTCTTACTTGGTATGCATGAGGATATTTTAGTTAAAAATTCAAACCTAAACATTAAAGTTTTTCTTTCTTTCTTTCTTTCTTTCTTTCTTTATAAAACAAGTATTAAGGAAGAAGATTTTGCATAATTTCCCCCGAATCAAAGGCTAATTAAGAAGATTATCGTTTAATTATGTGCCGGGATTTTGGAGGGTGTTAGAAAGACAATACAGTTAAGAAGCCACCTAATTAAAGGACACAATCAAAAGCAATTAAATTAAAAAAATTTAAAAAAAACCTACTCCAGCTTAGCAGTACTATATATATATATATATATATATATGATGGATAATTGAATATTGCACATGTTCAGGAATTGGGCTCGTTTGGGCCTATAAATATGAAGTTTAAATTTATCAAGCGGCCTGGCCCTATCTTTCAAATGGAAAACCAGCCCAATTGAACCATTGTTGTGGGCTTGAAATAAAAATATAACGCAAATAGTAAGCGAGCTCACGCTTTGTAAGGAAGCAACTGCACTGTAACAATGACCGGCGAGATATTCATCAGAGCTCTACGGAGCTGGAGGAGCTTATACTTCGTGAGGAGATTATGTGGCAACAACGATCTCGAACCTTTTGGCTAGAGGCAGGAGATAAGAACACTAATTTTTTTCACAGGAAGGCTAGTCTATGCCAAAAGAAAAATCGCATCCAGGTTGTCTATGATGAACTTGGAGTGTGGCATGAAGATTTCGAAGTGGTGGCAACTATTTTCACAGAATATTTCAAAAAGTTGTTTACTTCAGCCGGCCATGTGGACGTGACAAACGCACTCCATCCTGTCCAACCTATCGTGTCTTCTTCGATGAATGACTCTCTCACATCCCCATACACTAAGAGGAAGTATTTAGTGCTCTCAAACAAATGAAACCGAAAACTGCTCCTGGCCCGGATGGTAGGCCACCCATTTTCTTTCAGAAATTTTGGCATATTGTTGGAGACTTTGTTTGTTCTGCTGTCCTTAATGTCCTTAATAATGTTGCTGACCCGTCCCATTTGAACCACACCTACATTTCTCTGATCCCTAAGATTGCTAATCCCTTAGATTGCTCTCACTTTAGGCCCATCAGTCTGTGCAATGTTATTTTTAAACTAGTTACTAAGGTGATAGCGAATAGATTGAAACTTTTTCTCCCTGACATTATATCCGAAAACCATAGTGCTTTTGTCCCTAACAGATTGATTGCTAATAATGCCTGTGTCGCACAAGAGGTGTTTCATGCGATGCAGTCCCGGCGGACAAGTAGAGGTTGGATGAGTCTAAAACTTGATATGAGTAAAGTTTATGACAGGATGTAGTGGGCCTACCTCTCCCTCATTCTCCGCAAGCTTGGCTTCAACAACAGTTGGGTGGACCTTGTTATGCGATGTGTCTCGTCGATGTCGTACTCCGTCCTTGTCGACGGTTGTCCTGGCCACACCTTCAGACCAAAATGTGGCCTTAGGCAGAGGGATCCCCTATCCCCGTACCTTTTTATTCTCTGCACGGAAGGGCTGTCAGCAATGTTACAGGATGCAAACCAGCAACATTTGCTTCATGGAATTTCGGTGAGTCGGGGGGTCCCATCCTGAGTCATCTTTTCCATGCAAATGACAGTTTGATTTTCGCGAGAGCGGACCCAAACGAAGTTGTCACCACAGCAAATATTCTGGCGAATTATGAGGCGACATTGGGTCAGAAGATCAACTTGGATAAATCAGAAGTGATGTTCAGTAGCAACGTGAATTCGGATATGAAGGAGGCGGTCCAACGCGAACTTGGCGTCTGGGTGGTGTCTCACCATTCTAAGTATCTTGGTCTCCCGATGGGGTTTGGACACTCAAAGAAGAGTATGTTCAGTGATGTTCGCGATCGGCTTTGTAAACGACTGTGGTTGGAAAGAGAAAAACCTCTCCCAGGCGGGAAAGAAAGTGCTGCTCAAGTCGTTAATTATAAGGTCATTAATTAATCATTAGATCTATTCATGGCATAATAACTCAAATAATGAGATTTTAAGTACTGTTGATGCAGAAAAGGCAGAAATTAGGTCATCAGATGTTGATTAATCTGATTTATTATCTAAAATTAAAATGTCAAGTAGTGTGCAAATGAATTCTGTTGTATCTTTCATCCTGCCAAGCCCACCACAGGAGTATTGATAGCCCAATCAGCTCAAAATGGGTTTGAGGCCCATTTCCTTTTTGCAACGGAATGGCTGGTTTGAGGCCCAATCAGCTCAAAAATAGTTCTCGGAATTTGATAATTCTTTTTATCAGCTCAAAACTCAAAACTAGGACCAAAGTCATGATCAAAACCCTAACTATAAAATTCCGATCATTCTCACCTAGAAAGTTTTGTGCAAATGGATTCTGCTGCCCATATGGTTAGACATGTTATTAGTATGTCCCCTGGTAAATAAGAACATGCACTTTTTTTTTTTTAAAGGTGAATAGAACAAGTCCGGATTTCACTATTTATATCAATGAATATAAACGTAACTTATCACTTTGGAAGCATAGAAGTACAAAAATTAGAAAATAAAAAGTTTACAATGTCCCTACGTGAAGGATTTTGTACACTTAATTTCTTTTTTTACATAAGGTTAGTTGCCTCATTCATATTTTCTATAAGGTTAGTTGATGTTTTTTTAATTATATATAATTTTTATCTTTTTTATAAATTATAAGGTTTAACTTAATGATTAATTTAAAGCATTTAAAATAAAATAATTAATATAGTAAAAATAGATAATAAGTATTGTATTTGTGATATCTTCTTTAAGAAATGAAAGACTATTTATTCTCAGAAAATGTGACAATACAATTTAAGACTTAAAATTAAAATTATTTAAGATTATTGGCAAAAATTAAAATTTAATTAAATATTTTTTTTTAAATAAAATCATTTGACACTCAATCACCATATTAATTGTCAACTATTTCAAACTCGAGTTAGATAACACCCAGGATGATGTCAAGATTCTCTCTTCTAAGTTTTTTATAACCAACAACTAATTATTTTAGCACCTTTTCTTATTTTAATGTTCATCCTAATTACAATTTCTCTTCTGCTCCACGTAACTCTACCTTTCTCATGTTCATCCTCTTCAATATTTTTCCAGCCACAAGCTAACTACACCACTTTCAGTAAGAAAAAAACTTATATATAGTCTTTCTTTTTTATCTAAAAAAACACACACACTAAGCGAACAAGAAAAAAAAAGAATCAATTGAATTTCCACAATATGAAAGATCATACACTAAATCTCAGCCGTTGGATTTCCAACCAAGTGATGATGATCATCTTCTTACTGACATCATCATCTTCTTACGCTGACGCGCAGCTAATCGGCGGCTCATCATACGATTTCTACAGAACCTGGGACATGACAATGGCAGCGTTACTCGTAGCTATGGTCTTGGCCTTCTACCTCATCGGAATCTTCTCTATCTTCATCCGTTGCTGCTCTGAATCCGCTCACTTCACCGAGGCTAGTCACACTCCCACCCACCACCACCCAGCGTTTCTCGCCTCCCCCGGCCGTCTCCCACAGCTTCACCGGCAGCAGCTACAGGAGGAGCAGCAGCAGCGCGGCCTGGATTCTGAAGCGATCGATGCTTTTGCGTTGTTCCAGTACTCCGAGGTGAAGAACGTAAAAATCAGAAGAGAGGTTACGCTAGAGTGCGCGGTCTGCTTGAGCGAGTTCGAGGACGACGAAACGTTGCGTTTGATGCCCAAATGCAACCACGTGTTCCATCACCAGTGTGTCGATACGTGGCTCGCTACTCACGTGACCTGCCCAGTTTGCCGAGCGAATCTCTCCCCGGAAAACGACACTGATTTAACCAGAACGGCCCCGCAACATACTGCTGCCGCCGCCAATGATAATCTCTCTCCCGCCGACCAGAGTAACGCAGTCACGTTACAGCCGGACCAGGTTGTTGCAGTTGGCGTTGATGAAGAGAGACAAACCCGAGATTCGGAGGTGCAACAATATCGGACGGAAATGTCGGGACTTTCGGGCTATTTCAGATCGCATTCGACCGGTCATGCGATGGGTTTGTTGGGAGACAGCACCGAACGGTTCACGTTAAGGTTGCCCGAAAATGTTAGTATAAATGAAATTACCGAGAATTCGAAACTGCGGCGGACGATGAGTTATAACGTCGTTTTGGCAAGAGAGGGTAGTTCAGAGAAAGGAGAAGGTAGCAGCGGAGGGAAAACCAGTGACTGGTGATAACTGTCACGCAGAGTCAAGTAACGGCGCCAAGAACATAACGTTTTTCCCGTTAACTTCTCCTCTAGATGGGAAGCGGAACCCACAGGGCTCAATCCGGCATTCTATTTAATTTTAGTAAATTTATTTTTTACTTTACAAGATAAATTATAAATTCGATAAAAAAGAAGAAGAAGATATTTTCACTTTAAGTTTCTCTCGCAAGTTGTAACCGGAAAAAAAAACCACTTATATACATTATCATTATTAATCTTCGGCGTGGCTTATTTCTTGTCATGTTGATTTCATTTGACCTTCTGTAGCTTGATGCTTGGCTGTTAGTGTCTTGTGGGCTTGCTGTTTTTCTGCTGCTGCTTTTCTGCAGCAGTCTTTGTTTGCTGCTTGGCTGATTGGGTCTTGAGGGCTTGCTGTTTATTTCTGCTGCTTTTCTGCAGCAGTCTTTGTAATTTCTGAGTCATGTTCTTCCTAACGTTTCTATAATAAATCTTCTGCTTATTTAAAAAAAAAAAAAAAAAA
>NBIL01154448.1:0-32547 GCA_002752925.1 Viola pubescens var. scabriuscula | reverse complement strand
GGTTCCATTTTTAGGAGTATATAAGATATAATTATATGGATTACTATATTTTTAAAACAGTTTCGAAACAATCTTGTACGTCCATTTCTCATCAACGGTTGGACTTTATCCACCAAGATATATCAAGGTTCCGAGAGGATCCGGATCCCTGATTCTAACCTGGTTTTTTTGTACACCTCTTTCTCATCATTTTTTATTCCACTCTCTCTCTCTTTGCTAGTATTTGCTCATATTTATCTCCTGCAACCCAGCATTGCTGTTCTGTTCTCTTCCTGCAATCCATTCAGTCCACCATATCATTAACATCAATTTCTAGGGTTTCTACACTCAATCTTCATCGATCTTTAACAACCTTTTTTTTCAACCACAAGAGCTGTCGCTTCATTCTCTTTCATCTGTCGTTTCGACTGTCTTCCGCCACTGATGAGGTACTACTTCTACGACTTAACTGTGACGTTGCTCACCATAACCTTGCCTTTCTGTTCTTGTGATGGTTGTGAATTTTAACTGTTACCGTCGGGTAGCCTTATAGTTCCAGGTGGGACATATTTTGGTTAATAAGGAAGCGAAGTTGCAGTTAAGTAGCTGTGCGTTAGATGAGATTAGGATTTTCAATCGCTGGTTCCAGAATTTTGTTGATTGGAGTATTGATTAGGTTTCTGTTGTTAAATTGAGCGACGGGAAGGATTTGGTTTGGTTCTTGAGTTACTCTCCAATGATTTTTTTTTTCAGCTGAAATTTATGTGAATGGCGTAGTGTTTTGCTTTTGGAAGCTGAGAAAGATAACTAGCCATTTCAATAAGGAGTTGGTACATTCTTGTCACTATGGTGGAGTTGCTCTTATTGACTTATACCGCGAAGTTACTGTTTAGTGTGTTGGTTAGTTTATATTTACTTCTGTATTTTATGGTTGCTACTGAATCCTTGGTGGACGTGGTGTAAGCAGATGCTAATGCATCTTTAACTGTATAACCTTTTGATAATTTTCTGTTGGGAACTTCGTTGTATTTGGTTAAACAATCCGGGATGACTTTGTCTAGTGAAGCCAAAAAATATATTCACCTGAGAATCAACTTTGTTTTTAATGAAGGATGAATCTATGGTGTATAATTGTTGTACGAATTACTTAATTTTATTTGATTATGTATGGTGTTTAATAGTTATTACTTGTTAACTAATATTTGAATCACCAATCACAAACTACGTATTATAATTCTAAGACTCTTGCTCCTTCAGCCTCTCTGCTTCATCTGTGTTGTTGGGGGAGGCTATAGCATTACATTTATTTGTTCCAGACATGCTGTTTGTGTTCTATTTATAAGTTTATTGTTATTATTTAATTTGTAAGCTTATCGTTTGGTGCTGTAACCTGTAGGCAATCTATGGATGATTTCTACAAGTGTCCAATTTAACGATGAGCAATATTTGTGAGGGATATTGAATGGTCTGAAGTTTGTCTTAAAATCATATATTTCTGGGATGTATTCTTGTGGACTGCTACACATAAGGGAGCATGGTTAGCAAAAGGTATTCCGTCCTATTAAAGTTCTTAAAATTCGTTTTGGAGTTCTTATATTGGTAACTTGGTATGCTACAATATGCATGTTACTGTAGTAGTTTATTTCAAACTATTTAAGTTGTTTTTATTCTCTTTTTTAGAACATAATTAAGGTCTGCTTGATACCGAACAACTATTGCAACAAAAATGTTGTCTCTCGTGTGTGTGTATTAAAAGCTGTGTACTTGTCATTGTACATGTGAACCATAGGACAGCTAATCTAATTGTCTGGAGTTATCTGGTGACAGGATGTTGGAATGCTACTCTTAATCTGATAAATTCTGAAGAATAATGGTTGCACATGACTTCTTGTACCTGTAATTTTCCTTTTACCTCTGTAAAACAATGTTCCTTCTTTGACATGCTCTATTGAATGTCGCTTGTTTCTATGTTAGACTCATTCATTGCTGTTGTGAGGCTTTTGATTCTAGTTAAGCCTTTGGTTGGGCAACTTGTTAACTTCACTGTTCTATCTTTTCTGTTTCTCTCACCTATACTATTCTTCGTTATTGTTCTTCTTCATGTTTGTTGAGAAAATCCTGTGATCTTATATGATTTCCCTTTTTCTAGATCTTGTTTTCCTCACTCCTAGGTGAAGAGAAGACATATCTGCTGCTGATCTGTACTGATAGCACAAGGTTCACTTTCAGCCATGCCGTCTCTTCAGTTGTTGCAATTAACGGAGCATGGTCGTAGCCTTCTGGCTTCAAGAAGGTTTCAATTTTTCTGCCGTATTTTGCCTCATCTTTTGTGATCATCTCGATATATAAAATCCAGTTCCAGTGGCACTGTCTTTTCTTACTTTTTTTTCAATAATGTAAAATGTAAAAATCTTATTCGCGGTCTTGAAATATACAACCCAAGATGTAAGGAAAACTAGGTATTTTAAATTTAGCTTTTGATCGACTTGGATCATCCATTCACTGTATTATATGTTAAGATAGCAGAAAGTAGGTTTCCAGTGAAAATATTTGCTTCCTTGCATTCTTCAGAACTTTTGTTTTTCAATTTATTTGTTTGACCTGTTAAAATAAAATAAAAAAGATTGTTAGACATTGTTCTGAATGAAGTTGCTTCATTAATATACTATACAATTTCCAGGACAACTGTCTCTTTTATTCTGTGGGAGACCATAAATCTCTATTGCAATGCAGGAAATCTATAGTGCTGGCTACTGGTATCTTAGTTGCTGGTGGTACTGCTGCATATGTACAATCACGGTTTCACGGCAAAAAGTGTGGTGCTCTTGATGGTTGCAATGGGCTTAATGATGACAACAAAAAATCGAACAATGGGTTTACAAATGATAAAAGTGCTAAGAAAGCTACAAAAAAGAAAGGAGGTTTGAGATCGCTTCAAGTTCTGGCTTCAGTTCTTCTCTCTGAGATGGGCAAAAGGGGTGCTAGGGATATTTTTTCTATGGTGGCCATAGCAGTAAGTCTTTACCTCAAGGATTGCTATTCCAAGCTCTTTATCTTTGTGAATTTTTTTTTTTGCATTGTAACCAGTTATCAGTTATCATGTTATATTTTACTATTAATGCTGTCATGAGAGCATAGTATTCAGTGATAGCAGATACAATTGTTATTCACATATATCTAAGTTCCAGTTGCATTTTTCTAATATTCATTCCTGGACCTCAATATTTTTCATTTTCCCTTTTCTGGTGTTTAAATTTGTACGTGTCGTTGCTACTATTCTATTAGAAGGTAGTGTGTATCTGTATAGATTTATTCCAGGTCTATTTTATAAATTTATTCACAACAAGAGTCTTGCCTTTTAATGGTCAAAGACTATTCTGCATCTTTTAGATTATAAAGGAGACCCTAGTAGGCTTTCTCTCAAGAAAATGACAGAGTTTGGAAGCGTACAATGTTATTGTTTTGGCCACATTTTGTAATCTTGACTTTTCGCACCAGTTCTTGCTTTACACCTGATTCAGAATAAACCATGCAACTTTTACCAAAACCATTATGCACTCTACTCCTTTTGCAGGTGTTAAGGACTGCTTTGAGCAACAGATTAGCAAAAGTACAGGGATTTCTCTTCCGTGCTGCTTTTCTCCGACGTGTCCCGTTATTTTTCAGGCTAATATCTGAAAATATCTTATTGTGTTTCCTCCTGTCAACTATACATTCTAGTTCCAAGTATGTAACTGGAACTTTAAGCCTGTGTTTCAGAAAGATCTTGACGAGACGTATCCATTCCTATTATTTTCAGGTAATTTTGTCACTTTATGTAAGACTGTTGAAAGTGTAGATTTTCTTGGTTCTATGCATTTGTTTTCTTCATTTTGACCTTTCTCTTTTTATCGGTTTTCTAGTAGTAGCCTGCCATTATCTGGGGGTACTAGATCCATTTTCTGAATACCATGACTTGTCAAACTGCACTGGAACTAGCGATTAACTTCAAAACCAACTAAATTAGTATCTTGTTGTAATTGAAGTTTTGATCTGTTTTCTTGGACCCAATAAAAGGCCATCTCCATTGAAATGCTGAACCTTTTCTGTTTGGGTTTCAGAATATGGCGTACTATAAAATATCACACGTTGATGATAGGGTTACAAACCCTGAACAAAGAATTGCAAGTGATGTACCTCGGTTCTGCTCTGAGCTGAGCGAACTTGTACAAGATGATTTGACAGCAGTCACTGATGGCTTGCTCTATACTTGGCGCCTGTGCTCCTATGCTAGCCCAAAATATCTGTTCTGGATATTGGTAACGATTTGCTGTTTTTATCTTGCACATTGAAGTTATTGGTATTTTTACCTGACATGATGCTTGTTCCTAGGCCTACGTACTGGGAGTGGGAACCATGATTAGAAACTTCTCTCCTGCTTTCGGGAAACTAATGTCCAAAGAACAGCAATTTGAAGGTGAATACAGACAGCTTCATTCGCGTTTGAGGACTCATGCTGAAAGTATTGCATTTTATGGTGGAGAACGCAGGGAGGAATCTCATATCAAGCAGAAGTTTAGGACACTTATTGGACATATGAGAGTTGTTCTCCATGATCATTGGTGGTTTGGAATGATTCAAGACTTCTTGGTGAAGTATCTTGGTGCCACCGTTGCTGTTATTTTAATCATTGAGCCCTTCTTTGCTGGCAATCTTAGACCTGACAGTTCAACTTTGGGAAGGGCTGAAATGTTAAGCAATTTAAGATACCACACCAGCGTTATAATTTCACTATTTCAGTCCTTGGGAACACTTTCTATAAGTTCAAGGCGTCTAAATCGTCTCAGGTAATTCTGGATCACCTATTTATGTCGTTACAAAGTTGTGATGTGAGTTTCTCCTTTTTTAATATTTCACCATCTTCATTGAAAATTTACTCTGCGATGATTGGAAACCAAATTTTCTTTTTAGAAATTAGTTACCTGATTCTGATTTTGGTTTTAATGTTTGTTTCTTTTACTGCAGTGGGTATGCTGACCGCATTTATGAATTAATAGCTGTATCAAGAGAGCTAAGCATTGATGATAGATCTTCTTTGCAAAGAAGTGGAAGTAGGAACTACTTTAGTGAAGCTGATTTCGTTGAGTTTTCTGGAGTGAAGGTATTTGGAATTACTGGATTCTTACGCTTTGTTGGACCATATCTTCTCATTTAAATTCATCGTGTTATTGATATTCTTCAGGTTGTCACCCCGACTGGAAATGTTTTGGTTGAAGATCTGAGCCTTAAAGTTCAATCAGGATCTAATCTTTTAATTACAGGTAGCTTCTGAATTTAAAAGTATCTCATTCTAGTAAAAGTAGTTGATATACTTCTTTATTTAGTCATCATTAGATTATCTTCTGTTTAGTGTATGTATCCTTCTCAGCTACTGTTTTGGGTGACCAGAATGGATCTTGTACCCCAAAAACATGGGAATCTTTCAAACCTTCTAGAAGAATATTATGCTAATGGTGCAACTTTGAATTTTGGGATTTCCCATCCCAGTATGTCTCTGATGGGAGTGTAAATTGTATTCTTCTTTTTATTAATTAAGTCTTGCTTGTGGAGACTGTCTAGAATAGGCGTAGACATTAAGTCTGTTTGGCTTTCACTTACATATAAAGATTTTGAGTTTCAGATTTTTCTGTATAGAAGCAAACTGTGCTAAATCACATACATACAAGTCTTTTCCCGTATATTTATTCCTACTAGTGAATTGGTGTTGGAGATTGGAGATGCTTTTTGTTTAGGCGTGAGCAAGAAAGATGTTCTGGTTGACCTTAGCTTTTTCTAACATATTTCCACATAAGAATTATTTGTTATTTCCTGCTGAAGGTCCAAATGGTAGCGGAAAGAGCTCACTCTTCAGAGTTCTAGGCGGCCTTTGGCCATTGGTGGCAGGCCATATTGTGAAGCCTGGGGTTGGTTCTGAACTTAATAAGGAGATCTTCTACGTGCCACAACGACCATATACAGCAGTAGGAACACTTCGTGATCAGTTAATTTATCCCCTTACCGCAGATCAGGAGGCTGAACCGCTCACATGCAGTGGAATGATGGAGCTCTTAAAAAATGTGATAAATCTCAATTTATCCTTCTGAACCTGAGAAATCACTTTACAGGGAACCAAGTGGTCATTGACCAACTATATGGTTCTATTGCATTTTTTTTACAGTTTTTTGACATAATTGTTCTTGGGAATGTTGTGATTCCTTTCTAGGTTGATCTTGAGTATCTACTAGAACGCTATCCACCAGAGGAAGAGGTTAATTGGGGTGAGGAGCTATCTCTTGGAGAACAGCAGAGATTAGGCATGGCTAGGCTGTTCTATCATAAACCTAAGTTTGCCATTCTAGATGAGTGCACGAGCGCTGTAACTACTGATATGGAGGAACGTTTTTGTGCTAAAGTGAGGGCAATGGGAACGTCGTGCATAACAATATCGCATCGTCCGGCTCTGGTTGCTTTTCATGATGTTGTGTTGTCTTTGGATGGAGAAGGAGGCTGGCGCGTTAGTTACAAAAGGTTGGTTGTGAAGCTGGTAAACTTGCATTGTTTGTGTGTTCTTGTGTAAAACATGAATACGTGTTTATTAAATCATTGAAACCTCAGAAAGGATTCTCCACCCGGAAATGAAGCTGAGACCAATGTCACGGTGGCTGAGACAGATCGTAAAAATGACGCTATGGCGGTTCAACGAGCGTTTTCCACCTCTGATGAGGTCTTTAAACACTTTCCACATTCACCTGCAAGTGCTTCCTTGTTTCTTTGGATTTAATTTTACTTGGAGTGGAACTCACTGTAACCTTTTATCTAGGCCTCTGCTTTCTCAAGTCCCAAGGTTCAGTCTTATATATCAGAGATTGTTGCAACATCTCCCAGAATAGATCACGGTCTTCCACAACCCCTTGTTCCACAACTGCAAAGGACTCCTAGGGCATTGCCAGTGAGGGTAGCTGCCATGTTTAAAATATTGGTGAGTCCTTAGTTTCATCTCCTCTAGATTCAGCAAAATATTTGCTGATCTTAATTATTTCCACTGTATTCCTGCGGCCTTGTGAAGAGAGGTCTCCAATAACTAGTTATCTTGGGTGTCTTGAATTTAATGTTCCAGCTTAAATTTTGTGCTTGATAAGCGATAATAAAAAACTTGGTAGTAGGCAGTTGCATGGTGTTAATTCTTTAGAAAAGTGTGAAGGAATCAAATTACCTTGTTACATGGTTCTTGTACCCACATGACATGCCCATGAGAGATGCTGGAATCGTTTCTTTACATACTAAATCTATGAATATCAGTGAATCTGTGTTTTCAATCTCATCCAGTGTTGGAATATGGATTCATCTGTTACCTGCTGAATGGCACAGTAGGGGCCTACAGAGCATTTAAAATTGTTTTACTGTTTGTATTTCAGGTGCCGACTGTACTCGACAAACAAGGAGCACAGTTACTTGCAGTTGGTCTCCTTGTTGTCTCAAGAACGTGGATTTCTGATCGGATTGCCTCATTGAATGGTACTAGTGTCTACTTTTGCTTGTATGCATAGATAATCTGATTGGTTTTGGGAGTTGTTTTAAATGCATTAACTTTCACAGGTACCACTGTGAAGTATGTCTTGGAACAGGATAAAGCAGCTTTTGTTCGATTAATTGGTGTTAGTGTTCTTCAAAGTGCTGCATCTGCTTTCATTGCACCTTCTTTGAGGTAATTGTTCTACTTAATTGGCTTGCAAAGAGATTAAAGCCATCCCATTAATTATTACAAGTGGTGTCATCACCACAGACTGTTATGAACTGGTGGCTGTGCTATATCAGAGGTTGTCATCATTCAGTAAGAGTAAAAGTTCACTGGTTATCAGAAGTTTTCACTACCAAAGTGTAAAACAATTAGTGAAAATAAAAAACATCAGCATTGTCTTTAATCAAGGGGAGGTGTTCTTATTGAGGGATGATGCATCATCTGGATCCAAAATAGTTCTTGGTAGCATGGCTATGGTGGTCTCAGAACCACTATTAGAGACTCTTGGCTATGTTTCTTGCTTTGTGTCTACCATAAATACATTTTTTCTTGGACAAGAATAATCTAAATTTATTTGTTTGTTTATGGTGCACTGCTTAGTAGGTTGACACCAATTTTTAGCCTTTCGGCATGGATGTATTGGTATAGTGGCCAACATTATTACTTGAATAATGCCAATGATACTAGCACTATATACTAACTAATGTGGGGATATTTGAGTAGTGATGCATACATTATTTAATTAAATCAGTGATTACGAAGTGAATGAAAGAGTGCTCGCGTCATTTAAGTAAGAAGTGGAAGTATTAGTTGTCCCTAGCACTACTTTACAAAACAATGGACTGTTAACCATTCTATTGTCCTTCACTTTTTCTTATCCCCAGGCATTTGACAGCCAGACTGGCACTTGGATGGAGGATTCGATTAACTCAACATCTACTGAATAGTTATTTGAGAAACAATGCATTTTACAAGGTAAATCTTATGTCTAACATCAATAAGCAATTCCTGGAACCTTGTGTGTTAGTCAAACGTAGAATTGTGATGTGCTTTGTGTACCAAGATCCTTCCATAATGAATGGAAAATTCATGTGTTGCCAAATTTGTGAACTCGACTCTGTCCCAACTAGTGAGTTTTGGTATGGTGGCACTTTGCTGGTTGTTTTTATTTTTTGGTATTAAAGCCCCTGTTTGTTGTTTTGGGGCAAATCATTAATTGCATTAGACACTGTCATACTGGTAGTTATAAGTTCTTGACAACATTTTCTTCTTGCAGGTCTTCCACATGTCAAGCAAAAATATTGACGCTGATCAGAGAATAACTCATGATCTTGACAAGTTGACTACTGACTTGTCTGGACTGGTAACTGGAATGGTTAAGCCAACTGTTGATATCATGTGGTGAGTATTCACGTCAGATTTATCATGGCATTAGTTTCTTTCTAGTTGATGCTTCTGGTAATTTTTTGCTTGCTCCTTCTCATACTCTATTTTATAAAAATAATTTTTCGTTTGATTTTAAGGTTTACCTGGAGGATGAAGCTTTTAACAGGTCAGAGGGGAGTTGCCATATTGTATGCTTATATGTTGTTTGGTCTGGGTTTTCTAAGGACTGTTACTCCTGAATTTGGTGATCTTGCAAGTCAAGAGCAGCAGCTTGAAGGAACTTTTAGGTAGTAGTTTTGACTCTTCTACTGTACATCCGAATGTATTTTACACAGGATACCCTATCTCTTCACGAAAACGTCGTCCTCACATCTTTTGAATGTAAATAGGTTTATGCATGAAAGATTGCGTACGCATGCTGAATCAGTTGCTTTTTTTGGAGGGGGCACAAGAGAAAAAAGTGTAAGATACTGGATTCCTTCAGCAGTAAATGTGCTACAGCTTTTTGTTTGATTCACCTGCTAATTCTTTTGGTCTTGTTATTGCTCAAAGCTTACGGTTGTCCTTTAGACACAGGTTGCTATAAGTTGAGTTTCGTGTTAGAAAGTAATTGCTAGAATCGGTGGGAATAAACTAGGTCTGTCATCTTCTGATGCGAGTGCTGGTCGATAAGTTGATTTTAGTGATCATTGCATTATCCTCGTCACTTTGTACCGTTTTTTTTTTCTTTTTTCAATTAAGCTTAATACCGCTTCATCCCTTATGGAACCAGAGCTTATTAAGACCTGATTTACAAATTCAATAGTGATATTATTGGTCCTGATTCTTAGAATGTCCACTAGGTGGCCTCTGCCAGGTTGTGAGGTTGTGTGGTAGGGGCATGCATAAGGTTGGGGCTCTGCTGTTCTTCATTGAGTACCTGGAAAAAGAAAGAAGTGTTTTCACTAGTGATCTCTGGTCACTAGAGAACACATAAGTTGACTGAGATATTTCTTACCACTTTTTTCCCTAACATTATCACATTTTGCTAATTTATCTTTCTGTGTTCTGCCTGGCTAGGAAGGTTTGAATCCGTGCCTGTACTTGTAGTTAGATTGGAATTAAGTAGGGTTCTAGCTTCCACGTGTTACCATGCAATTGCATTTGTTGTCGAGAAACAAAAAGTTTTGCTGTTTTTTTTTACTAAATGCAGTCCAGAAATTGTTGCATTCTTGTTATTGCACTATTGAGCATCATTATCTTTTATGTTATCCATATTCTGCAGACTATTGAGTCAAGATTCAGGGAGCTTCTTGACCATTCTATGTTACTTTTAAAGAAGAAATGGCTCTATGGAATACTAGATGATTTTGTCACAAAGCAACTTCCACATAATGTAACCTGGGGTTTGAGCTTGTTATATGCAATTGAACACAAAGGAGACAGAGCTTTAGTCTCAACTCAAGGTGAGTTTACTATGCTGGACACCTTGAGGTGCAGTGTCTCCCTCTGTCTCTCATAATTAATTTTATGCAGGTGAGCTAGCACATGCCCTTCGTTTCTTGGCATCTGTCGTTTCTCAGAGCTTTTTAGCCTTCGGAGATATTCTTGAATTGCAAAAGAAATTCCTCGAGCTTTCTGGCAGTATAAATAGAATTTTCGAGCTTGAGGAGCTTCTGGATGTTGCTCAATCTGGTATGCTTTGTTTTGAAATTGTTTGCATTATGCAACCCCTTTCTTCTACAATCTCGTTTTAATGTCTCTATACATTTTATCTTTGCTGGAAAAATAAACAGTGCTTGAGGTCTTATTTTATATCATTCCTCAAGCCAACGTAACTAAAACAAATGTCCCTCTGATGAGCTTGGAGAGAGAAAATATAGAGCTTAGCAAAACATTTAAAGAAATATTTTTTCTATGAAGAAAATGCATAATCATTGTATTGAATATACAAAAAAAAAATCTCTTGGAAGAAAAACATTTCTGAGATTTTTAAAACCTACCATGAGATTCTTTTTTGTCTATTTGTGGGCTGTTCTTGTGTCAAGTTTGGCGGCACATATTAACTGTTTGTTTTTTTGTTTGATTGCTCTATAGGAGTTGTTTTGTTTTATTCTCACTATTTTGTTGGCTTATCCAGGGGATTCCTCAATGGGTAACTCTTCTCCATATGAGACAAGTGGTCCAGACTCGAAAGATGCGATTTCCTTTGTGGGCGTCGATATCATTACCCCGGGACAGAAATTGTTGGCAAGGCAGTTGACTTGTGACATAGTTCAAGGGGGAAGCCTGCTTGTCACTGGTTGGTAAACTAAAAGCTTGACTTTTTTGTGCAAAGTTATGTCTTGCATGCTTGCTGTTTTGTTCTGTTATAAAGTCACATCTGAACCGCTTTCAATAATTAAGGTCCAAATGGGAGCGGGAAGAGTTCTGTTTTCAGAGTTCTCAGAGGTCTTTGGCCTATTGTGAGTGGAAGACTTGCTAAACCATCCCAGCATGCTAGTGAAGATACTGAATCTGTGGGCATCTTCTACGTTCCTCAACAGCCTTATACGTGCTTGGGAACCTTGAGAGATCAAATCATATATCCCCTCTCTCTTGAAGAAGCAGAACTTAGGACATTAAAGTTGTTTGGAAAAGGTATGATACTTGCATTAATGCTTTGAATTTTCTAGTTTTGGTTTTGGAAATTTGTTCCGAGCGGGTTTGGTCTGTTTTCTTATTTTACTCGTCATCACACTTTTCGCCTTGGGGATTGTAATCGAGCAAAACTTTCAGGCCAACAATCTGCTGACACAACAAGTGCTCTGGACACTCACTTGAAAGGTATTTTGGAAAATGTTCGCCTGAATTACCTATTGGAACGGGAGGGTAGTTGGGATACTAAAGCAAATTGGGAAGATATGCTCTCTCTAGGGGAGCAGCAGAGATTGGGCATGGTGAGTTAGGCCAATTTACACACCTCCAAATTTGACTTGTTTATCCTACATCTCATCATAGTTGTACTATTGGACTATTCAAATTTTTGACATGTTCTTCTATGTTACAAGGCACGGCTCTTCTTTCACAAACCTAGATTTGGCATCCTTGACGAATGCACCAAGTATGTCATTAAAGCCTACGCTTATTTACCTCTCCCTTCTGAATAAAAAGTTAATAATGCTAGTCTCATTGTAGTGTTTTAATAGCGTTATATTTTTCTGTTTCTAATTGGCAGTGCCACCAGTGTTGATGTTGAGGAACAGCTATATAGACTTGCTACTGATATGGGGATCACAGTCGTTACTTCTTCACAGGTAAGTGAGGCTTTCATTTTAATAAAAACTATAATTTGTGTACCTAATCCACTGTTTCTGCGGGTTACTTACAATTGCATCCGGTCGATATAACTCCATCTCACTTTTCTTGAAAGGGAAAAAGACATAGGTTGACATCTGATGCACTATTCCTTCGTACAAAGTGATCCTTGTCAGCTTAGTATTTGGAACACTAACTTACTACTGTCCCTTGTGGTGTCTTTTGCTTTTTTGATCTCAGCGTCCTGCTCTTATACCGTTCCATTCCTTGGAATTACGATTTATTGATGGCGAGGGCAACTGGGAACTTCGTACAATCACGCACTGAGTCGAATTGAACGTAGCCTCTGAAATGACCGTGTGCCATGTACCACTGTAGCAAAATTGGAGCTGGGATGAATAAAGACGGGAAGCTCGGTGGGATTAGTTACTTTGATCACATACCTGAAGTTGCGGTTGTTTTGCTCAATACATGACTAGGGCTGAGATTGGCCGATCATGTTTTGACTTTGCCTATAGTATACAAGAAAAGCATATTTATTTTGCCAAAAGCATCTAATATGGGGGCTGGAAAGGGATTAGACAATTATATGAATTTTTTTATATTTTGAAACTGTTATAGTGAAGCCGGGGATAGTCGGTTCGACTCATGCAAGCTTCGATATAAATTATCTAGTATAGAGAAAGCCTACAGGTGAACCTCCCCCTTATTTTTTATTTTTTTTAAAGTCAGCAAGTCATTTGTTGGGCAATTATTTAAACATAAGTTGCCCGTTTATGTTGTACGAAATTGAATTGCCTTATCATTTAAAAGTAGCCCCATCAATAAAATGGCAAGTAGTAGTAGTTTTTCAATTGGCTGTCCATTTCATGTTAATTTTTGGTCTTCCCTATTTTTGTGCATCTCAGTTCAAGTTTATGCTTTCTGGGATCGATTCATCCGTGTACTTTTTCCTGTTTTCATGTACATGAATTGTTGGACGAAGGTCGTGGGCTGTTTCCTGTTTATCATTTGGAGATCACTGCTGATGCGGTGGCAGCCGATTTGTGTAGTTTGGCTGAGCCTGAGAATCTCGAGTGATATCCTGGTAGGATTATGGGACGATGTCAACGCATTTTCTGCCTTGTGTAGAGGAGGGACTGACTAGCAAACTTTCATTATTTTGATGAACAGGTTTTTGCCTGAAATTTGGAGGAAAAATGGATGAACAATCTAGCAAATTTTACATCTAAACCAGGTTATGAGTTGAAATTAAGTGCACATGATGCTGGAAATGAAAAGCTGCAATGCATCGGAGGTATCGTGCCTTCCTCTTTTATGTTCTTTTATAACATAAAAGGACCGGTAAAAGCGGTGTGGGGTACGATACCCTGATGTATTGAAGATTTTCTTATGCCTCCCAAGTCTCGACATGTTCGAGATGCGCATGGATGTGGTTGCTGAATACAAAATAGTAAAAGTAAGGAGGGAGGGGGATTGTGGCAATCTAAAACTTTACCTCTCTACCACAAAGAGGTTCTATTGTGGATTTAGCACCGATGATAGAATCAGATAGTTGTACACCACATATCATTGATAAGTAGCAAAAGGTATATATTTAAAAAAAACTATCTACTTATCTACTAATTGATAAACAATAAAGGAAGATCCGCTAAAAGATCACGGGCAATAAAAATATATACATGGTAATTAAAGGACTCAACTTGATCTCCAAGGAGGTTTTAGTCTCTGGTTGGCTGGCCACAGATGAGCATGTAAAAACCAAAAAACATTATCTTCTTGGAAACGTTTGTGTTCAACAGCACGATGGAATCTTAATTAATGTGTGAAAACCCACATTTTTTTTTTTGGATACTATAATTTTATTTAATAATTTGCAAATGTGTGGAGAATAAAAAAATGAGAGAAAATCCAATAATCCAATCTAGTATATCATAAAATAAAGATGGGTACTATAAAGTGGTATCCTTCAAGGATCTTCCAAGGAATACACTCCGAGGTTTAATAGTTGAATGTCCACTATTGAAAAAAATGATTCTCTACTATGTACTTGGGTGGCTGGTCCAAAAGGCAAGACTCAAATTTCATTTATTAAATTGAAACCATGATCGAGATAGTTATCTTCTTCTATTTCTTGTGGTGAATGAATTTTTTTATTTTTTTTATTAAGTGGTCCGGAAGTATTTCAAGTATATTACTCTTAGAACTTTTTTATTGAATCATATTAATAGTTGTGGTTTCTTCTATTTTTAACCAGACTATAATGACAGATGTGATTCAATAAAAAAAATTAAAAATATCATATTTTAAGTATTTTCAGACCACCTAATAAAAACTCGTGGCATAGAGATAACACTTAGTCATTATTCAACAATAAGAAATCCTAAACCCAAAGCATCACTTAAACTACTAAAAAGAATTAAGGTAGTGAAACTATTTTGGGAGATCCCATGAATTTAGGGTTTTATTAGAAATAAGATAAAAGTATTGAAAGATTTTTTTATAAAAGATATTAATCATTTAAAGTACCAATCACTTATGGTGTAACTCAATTCTAATCGTGCGAAACGTATTCATTACGGTATTTTAGAATTTTTTTTTATAGGCATAGGAAAACATATTATAAGTCACAAAATTAGTGTTACAAAATAACAAATTATATGTACAAAATCGATACTGACTATTCGGACTGTGTCATGGTTATTATTCTTTATTATAGCATTTAAGAGTATGTTACTAGGTTTGGATTATTTTACCCATTAACTAAAACTAAAGTCTATTTTACATGAGTTATAGGGCCATGCAAAATTCAGATTCATAATAAATGATGAATACTAACAAAGGATAAGGGTATCTTTTTACTACTAGGGCATGAGACCTTCTGACCCTACCTACCATTGCAGCTTTCCAAGGGACAGATTAATTAATCTAACTCTTCATGATTCTCAAGAGCTTATTTTAATTAAAGAAGATCTTCCTCCATAATCTCATGTGATTCTTACTTTTGAATTCATGCCAATATTAAATTAGTTCCTATTTGCAATAAAAGATTTTATTAGTGGGATATATATATATTCTCCACTTAGAATGTTTTTTTTATAGACATATGAAGCTTCCTTGGTAGTAAATCCACCTCCCCACTAATAAACAAATTAGCCAAATCCACCTCCCCACCGATTTAATATAGCCATCCATGCACCTATATATACTACTACCTCATAACCCATAACCTCACCAAAGAAATTAAAACAACACAAATCCTCTACTTCATCTCTTAATTACTTGACTAATAACATACAATTAATACTACTAATTATCTTTCCAATCATGGATGCTTCTTCTCAATCAATCTCCTCTCTTAGCTTTGAAATAGCAATCTTGAAAGCCAAAAACTTGGAATTCAAGTCTCATGGCAACCTTTTTGTTAGATGCTACCTCTCTTCAGGAGACAACAAGAGAATAAAACTGAATACCAGAGAGGTATCAGCAAAATCCGATCTTGTTTGGAATGAGTCCTACTCTTTGGAGTGTTCAGGCTCTCAAGATTCCATCAACAGCCTAAAGCGAGAGAGTGTGGTTTTCGAGCTGAGGTGGAGAAACCCAAATCCCAATTTCCTTGGGACGAAAGGCAGCTCGAAACTACTCGGCAGGGCTGAGATTCCATGGAAAACAGTCATGGAGTCATCATCGCCAGAAATGGGAATGGAGAAATGGGTCGTGATGGTTCCAAACAAGAGGTGTGTTCCTGATGATGTTAAACCCCCCACGGTGCGAATAGGGATGAAAATCGGGATTCAACAAGAAATGATGGGAGTGGAGAAGAAGAAGGAAAGGAGAAATGGTGGATTAAAGAAGTGGCGTGATGATGAATGTGGATGCTGCAAAAATAGTGGATGTTCCTGTCAAGATTATGAAGTTTTTGCACTAGCGGCTGCTTTTGAAGCACTTTAGTCACCAAGGATTGGCAGAAACATCATTGATACTGTGTAGTGGAGTTGGGACTGATGGGTCAACATTTTTTCTTTCTTTTTTCTGTTTGTTTTGACATTGGGAAATTTTGTCATAGAAGTGTATATGATTTGATCAAAGATTGAAACTTTTCTTAGTTATTAATTCCTCCCTTTATTGGGTCAAAATTCTGTGGATTTTTAGTTTCCATGCTCTTCCATCTCTTTTATCTCTAACTGATGATGCCACAATTCTCTTTTTCTTGAATTACTTGAATTATTCTTACCTTAGTAGGATTTGAAAAGCCTGTTAAGCAGTTCTATGTGTCCAAATGTCTAGAAATAGGACTAAATCCTGACGTTCAGGACCTGAACCAGCAGGTCTTGTCAAATCCTATTTCTGGTCTTGAACAGATTTGAAAAATCAGCTCTAAAACCTTTCCTCTGGTTTCCTGGTCTTTTCTCTGAAAGGAAATTCTAAAACCTCGTAAAGATGGAATCCGTTTATCTGACAAGACAATTAATATTGTTGCCATTCCTCAGGTTTCTAACACTTGTCTGCCCAAAATCAAACTTGACCAGAACCAAAAAGCTGAAATCAGGGAAATGTAATAGATACCACCATGCCACCATCTATTTAGCTGTAGTCATTATCTGCTCTAAACCTGATGCCTGGGACATACTTTAACCAAAAAGGGGAACCTTCTGCAGATAAACCACACATTTAAAAGACTTCAGAAAAAGAATAAAATACAAAAACAGTAAAGAGATGGTCTACAAATTAGCTATTATAGACATCTGAATGAAAGTCTCACTTCGAAACACCCAGGTTCGTGCAAAAGAGAAGCAGATAGATCTAAGGTAAAAAGGCAATTGTGGATTACCTGAAATTCCACTGCAAAAATGTAAAGGTCCAATGCTAAGTTGGCATACCTATCATCAAAAGTGTAGTAGAGAATAAAATAGAGAGAGTACATTTTCAGGATTAGGCTTCATGCACATTCCGCAAGACATGAATGTCAAACACTATCAATACCTCCATCTTTTGCCTTCTGAATCATATCCTCCCACATCTACACACAAAACCCAACATGCAATGGATGAAAAAAATACAATGGATCAGCAGAAAGCAAGAAAGGCCACCAAGTATAAAAAGCTATCCGCATGGGAACTAGCTTAGTTCCCATGTTTTCCCCCTCAGATTCTCTCAACACACTGTAAAAAGAAAGAATGAAGAAAGCAAACATCAGAAAAAAGAAAATCAATATTCTTTTTCTCTTCAATCCAAGTTATAAGAATCTATACATTTAACACACACACAATCAAGTTTAATGAGAAAAAAACAAATAACAATTGGTCAGACCTTCCTTTTCTTTAAAGGAGATTTCTCAACTTCCTTCAGCTGGTAATAGTGGGGTGCTACTTCCACCAGCCACTCTGGCTTTAGCTCAATGCACTCCTTCATGTACTCCTTCTTTGTAATAACCAATGAGTTATACAAAACCCATCTGGGTCTCATCTGTGACAACCCGGAACTGGGATGTATATGGACAGTCTGCTGATTTTTCACCGTTCTGTAGGATCCATTCTTCTGCAGCCTGGCAGCATGGGGGAAGAAACCAGATGTTATAGACTTTTTAATGGCATCTAAATCATTGGGATTGGATGCTTTCTCAATTTCAACCCTCTCCAAAAGACCCTCCAACTGCTCTCGTATGTCTCTGGCCTGCTTCATACTCTTCATTTTTATATAATTTTCCCAGCACCATTCTGTGGAGAAATTGTTTTCCTTCCAGGAACTAAAAACTTTGAGCAAGGCTATATGGTCCCCGACATTACCAGCATGGAAATTCATCCTTGCATTGTCAGCAAGAACTTCTTTTCCCTTCAGACGAAAGAATATGGAATTCCCAACAGAAAGCATAGCAGCAATCGTAATCATCTCATCTGAACACTGGTGCGTCCCAGAGGCTACTATTGCTTTAGACATCATAGGATCGAGCGGGAACTCAGCCATCTTTCTGCCAACTCTTGTCAATTTACCACGTCCATTCAATGCACCCAATGCAAACAGAAGCTCTATAGCTTTTAGCAGTGCTTCAGTAGGTGGTGGGTCCATAAAATCAAAGTCTACAAGGTTATTAATCCCCATACTCTTCAAGCTAAGCACAATGCTGGCCAGATTAGTTCTCTGTATTTCTGGTATCGTGTTTTCCTCCATATCATGCTCATAACTATAAGCAGTATACAACCTGAAACATTTTCCCGGACCTGTTCGTCCAGCACGACCAGCTCGTTGCATGGCTGAAGCTTTTGATATAGGAGTGACGCGCAAAGATTCCATTCCAGTTCTAGGATTATGTGATTTCATCTTGCAAAAACCTGGATCTATGACATACTTAATCCCATCAATTGTTAAAGATGTTTCTGCAATATTTGTAGCTAGGATAACTTTCCGTGCTCCTTTAGGGGTGGGCACAAATATTTTGGCTTGGATTTCAGTGGGCAAATTGGCATACATGGGGCAGATAATAGGCTCTGCAATTTGTTTCCCCAACCCTCTCATCCTGTGCTTTAGAATTTCATCAGCAGTCTCAATTTCCTCCTGACCGGTGAGAAAACTAAAATATCTCCAAGTGGCTGTGTCACATGTATTTGAAGCACAGTGACAATGGCTGCATCCAAGTAATCAGCTTCAGGTGCTCTCGTGTAGTGTATCTGAACAGGAAACCTCCTCCCAGGAATATAGAAAATTGGAGCTGTATCGAAGTAATCACTAAATTTCTTAGCATCAAGTGTTGCGCTGGAGATGAGCAACTTTACATCTGGTCTAGAACAGGCAACATCCTTCACCAGTGCAAGAACCATGTCCGTGGACACAGTCCTTTCATGGGCTTCATCCACCATAATGATGCTGTACCCAGACAGTTTTGGGTCGCAAATGAATTCTCTGAGCAACATCCCATCTGTTACATATTTAAGAACAGTCTTCTCCGATGTGCAGTCCTCGAAACGAATGGAATAGCCAACCTCATGGCCAAGTTTAACACCCATTTCTTGAGAAACTCTAGCAGCAACACTCATAGCAGCAACCCGCCTAGGCTGTGTACAGACAATCTTCCCACGCTTGGTATAGCCAGCTTCATGAAGGTACTGGGGTATTTGTGTCGTCTTCCCTGAACCAGTTTCTCCTACAATGATAATTACCTGATAATCATTGATAGCACGGAGAAGTCTATCTCTATATCCATAAACAGGTAAAATTTTTCTGTCCTCCTGAAGCTTTTCCAGAGCTGATTCTACCCTATACGTATCAACAGATTCAGCACGCAGCTCATCACTAAACTTGTCACAATCCCTAACCGATGACTTCATAATATCAATGTGATCATAAAAAACCAACTGATAATCATCACATAATCGCCTTTTATTCTTTGAACCAAACTTCAACATGGCTTTGCCAATTTGGTACTCTTCCCAAGCCTTCTGTTCACTACATTGGTTCGTTTTTCCCCTGGCAGTAGGATCCCTGTAACGTTCTATAGCCACAGAAAACCTCTTCGATTGATTAACAAGCCCCGCCTGGTCGTAAGGATCAGGCATCCTATATTCCTCTGTAATTTCAGCACTCTCTAGACTATCCTTCAAAAGTTCAAAAGTTTCAGTTTTGTATTTCAACACATTATACTCCCTATCTGTCATCTTGACACCATCAAAATTATACTTTTCATCTTCTATAGAATCTCTAAGTTCTTCCAATTTCTTCCGCTTTCTTTTCTCTAGATAATTTTGTCTTGAAACTCTTCTCAAACTCAAAGTATCAGCATCAGATTTCTGGATTGCTCTTTGTTCCTCCATAGCTTTACCTGCAGCCTGATTGATTCGAACAGAAGTCTGTTCTTGTTCTGTGGGCTAAGGTTGATTCTAGGGTCTGATTTTTATACCTTTGCTTGCCTATACGGCAATAGAAAATCCGAAATCCTACTTATTTAGAATTCCTAGTTAGACTCGCAATTATAATTAAAAGAAAGGAGTAGGTAAAGTAGAGTACCGGAGAGTAGACGTGCCGGCGGAAAAGACGGCGGTGACGGCTTCGATGCCACTGGTGGCGGAGTTGGTGGTTGGGGATCCTTTCTCGATGATAGAAAGAATCGAGTAGATGATGAAGAATTTGCACAAAGATGGCGCAGCGAAGGTAGAAGATACAGAACTGTTATAAAAAAACAAACTTTAACGACTATTATAAAAAAACTAAAAATTTAGGCGGCGCGACCATGTCTTGTAGCACCTTAAATAAAGGCAGATGTGAAATTACATATATCAAAACCTTAAAATACTTTTCCCTTGGATTATTAATAAACAAAAATCAATATTGACACCTAAATCACATGGAGCAGATTGTGTGCGGCCGGCAGCTGTTGGAAATTGAAAAGCTTCCACCACCAATCAGAAAATTACTTGGGCATGAGTTAAAGGTGTCAATGTTGTCAAACTTGAAAATTTAACTAAAATTTCTATAGTCTCCTTTGTAGTCACATCGATATTAATATTTCAGTTGGATGTTGTTGAAAAGATTAAAATGAAACTAGTTTGCAAAAATGAAATTTGTATTTTTTTTTTAAAAAAAATATTATAATGTTTGATGGGTATCGAATCCGTTAAAAATAAATTTAACTTATCATTAACTACAAAGATTTACAAATAATAGTAAAATGTTCGATCCACAGAGAATGAGTAAGGTTAAAATAAAACGAAGACCAAATGAAAACAAATAAGTAAACAAAAAAGGGGAGGTCTCTTCCTTAGATCTCGGGGAGAGCAGGGTTTTATAAGAACTAATTGATAAAAGAAAAAGAACGCAATCAAAACAGTAAACAAACAGATGATGAATAAGATATATGATAAAGAAGTTCCCAGTAAAAACATATTCACATATATTGATCATCGGTACAAAAATGTTCAGAATTGAATTTCATAGGGAGTTTATAGAAATCAGGTTCACTTTGACTTTCTACTCATCTCCTAATAAAGTTTCTTAAAAAGACCCTCTATTAAGAACCCTAACCTTACTAGTAATCCTAAGGTTCACTTATAGGATTTTAACTGATTATTTGATAAAAACAGGGAGAGACCTTTCCTAAGCCTAGGGATCAGTCCATTCGTCCTTATAACATAATTCTTCTTTATCACTAACTGAGTCCAGCTCGTTCACTAAGAGTTCTGGCCAGGCACAAACTAGTTGCTTACAAATTTCTTCTACCAATGTAGACCCAATGTTATTAGGCAAGCTGTAATTTATTCAATTTAAAACTTAAGCTGATCACTCTTAAATCAAACAAAAATAATTTTGGGGATTAAATCGGATAAGAAGAAATACGAAATTCAAGACTTATTAAATTCATTTTGAACTCACAATATTGGAATCATAACCCTTGAAGTTTTTACCAGGAATGATTTACTTAGCTAGAGAAAGATATAATAAAATAAAATACGAAATTCGATTGCATAAATCTAGAAATCTCCTCGCCTTGCTTCAAGGAAGAAGGCGAGGGGAGCAAAACAATGGTGTTTTTCAATCTGGTCGCAATCAGAATAGAGAAGAAGAGATATATCGTTCTAAATCCGACCTCCTCTCTAAATAAATTAGGAAGAGATTAAAATCGTCTCTATCTATATCCTTGTTTTCCTAGAATTTCAGATAAATATAAAAACGAATTGTTCTCATCCCTTAAGATGTTTTACAACTTTGAAATTTTTCTAGATAGTTTTTAGCTGAGAACATAAGTGTTGGCACGGTTATCTTTGTAAGCGGCCCAGACCCACTGTGAGAACATAAGTGTTGGCACGGTTATCCTTGTAAGCGGCTCAGACCCACTGTGTTGACTCCCAAGCCCAGCTGAAATCATCCTAGACCTAGTGAAGAGACCCCTTGCTGATCTTGAGTGACTCTCTCCTAGGCTAGGGAAAAAACCTGTTCTCCTTCCGTTCTAGTTTTTTATCAACTTTCTTCTTTTTGTTCAATTTTTTTGGCGTTTCTGTTATTTTTTTTCTTCTTTGATTCTTTTGTTTGGTTTCTAAAAAAAAGAATACACCAAATATCAGTAGTATTGTCATCTAAAAAGAGTATAATAAATGATGAATTTATATAAAATATTCGATGTTCATTTTAAAATGGAGGTTTGATGCATTGAATTCCAAAGAAATAGTTAAACGCTGCAAACTTCACCCGCTTAAGAGAGTACCCAATCCATCTAAATTCTTTTCTAAAACTTTAAATGATTTTTTAGTACCTTAATTAAAAGGAAAGCATTAGCTGAGGTGGGTGACTTTAAATGTAGGTCTAATTTTTTATTATGAATTCATTCGCTTATTATATATATTTTTTATTGGGTAATTTTATACAGGCCTGGTCCTGGAGGAGGTTTCTAGTTTAGCGTCTTGTTTTACTAGTTGTGTGTTCCATCACACAGGTAGGTCTTTGAATATCCCAGCGCATGAGTTGGGACAATTTGCTTTGATTTCCGGTTTAGGAAATGTTTGGGTAGAGGAATGTCCCGAGACGATCGCGTCTTTTGTACTTGCTGATTTATAGTAATCTATGTTCTCTTTAAAAAAAATAATAAAATAAAGGGAAGTGACATTCTCGGCATAGTTAATACAAAACTTATATTCATTTGAACACCCATTAAGAAAAAAACTCAATTTTTTAAAATAATTTTGTAACTTTTTTTATAATATTTATTTTTTGTGTTTATTGCCCCTAATTTTGTTTTAAGTAATCTATTATAGATTTTAAACATTATGATGCGAAGTATTTATAGATGTCATGTAAGCATTTGATCTTGTCAAGGGGAAAATCCATTTTTGGCACTTATGTTTGTATCGATTGACTCATTTGACACCTCAATATGTAAAATGTCTCATTTGGCACCTCTACTTGAAACATATAAAACATTTGGCACCTGAAACTCACACCGTCACCCCTCCACCATTAACTGCTGATGTGGCGTGCCACGTCATCAACTTGCCACATCAGCAAAACTTTTTCTTTCTCTTTCTTTCTTTTTTTTTTTTCTTCTTTCTCTTTTTCTTTTTTTTTTTCATCACAACCCGGATCCGTTCATAACGACCCGGATGTTTTACATGTTGAGGTGCCAAATGAGTCAATCAGCAGTTAACGGTGGAGAGGTGACGGTGTGTTTCAGGTGCCAAATGTTTCATATGTTTCAAGTAGAGGTGCCAAATGAGACATTTTACATGTTGAGGTGCCAAATGAGTCAATCAATACAAGAATAAATGCCAAAAATAAATTTTCCCCATCTTGTCATCTTGTCACCTTGTCACTTCAACATTGACTTTTACAGTTGAGGGTCGAAATTTTTATTTTTATTTTAAACTATGAAATATATGGTGAATTATAAAGCTTTTTATTTTAGTTTTCCCATTTAAAAATAAATAAATTCAAATCTCTTGCAAAGCATAAATAAACACGAGTCATCTCATATGGCACTTGCACGCACACGCACTCGCACCGGAGGAGCTCATCTCATCTCACACTCACAGTCCCATACAGAATAAAAGAAGAAAATATCACATTTCTCAAGAAGCAGACACAGAATGGAGAGTCGTCAGAGAAATCCCCGCACTTCCACCGCCGATCTGCTGACGTGGACAGAAGCTCCTCCGTCGCAATCTACTCCCTCCGCCACCGCAAACCCCCGCCCTCACCAGGTACACTCCATCTTTTTATTACTCACAGATTAAATGGGAGTAGCAATATTTATTATCTGATCTCTAATTTTACTCATTGTCTTTCTGATGCGTTCTTATCAGCCGTCTGATAAAATCAGTAAAGTGCTGTTTGGCGGTCAGGTCACCGACGAAGAAGCTAGCTCGCTTGTCAACAAGTAAGTAAGCTAGCAAATTTCTGCAATGCAATTAGATCTGTTGTTGCATTTTGCTGACAGTAAATGCAAATCAGATCTGTGCTTTTTTCTGATTGTGATGGTAAAAAACTTTCTAGAAATGGAAAGCTTCGTTCTTTTTCCATATCAGGAAATGTAAACTTGGAAATGCAAGTTGATCCCTTGTGTTACAGATTTTCCTTTTTTTAGAATCATCTTCTGGTGATTTACTGATTTTGAGAATTTTCATTTTTTAATTCCAATGGCTGAAAGACAAGCGTTTAGTAAGCTATAGAGTTGAAAAATATAGGTAGTTTTATCTTATCAGCTATTCTTTTTGGCTATAAGTCTGTTCTTATGTCATCATTTGTTGAATGCATGAACTATAAGAACAAGGAGATGAAGGTTTATTTACTTAGTTGGATGTGTTGTTATTAGTTTCGTAAGCGGCTACAACAAGTTTGCCATTTTGACTCTGTTAAATATGTAGCAGTTTCAAATGATACGTTTTCTTGGCTTTGCAGGAAGCCCTGTTCAGGGTATAAGCTGAAGGAGATGAATGGCAGCGACATATTTGCGGTTAAGGGTCAAGAAAAGCCTAGTAACAGAACTTCAGTGCGCGTTTATCAGGTGCTTATTTGACCTTTCTCTATTTTGTAGTTTGATGTCATGGCTGGTTGTGTCGAGTATCAATGTTGACGGTAATTCTCCTTTTTTTATGCTTCCACTTGTTGAATTCTCAGAAAGCAATGAATGGAATTAGCCAAATATCATTTAGTTCCGAGGAGAAAATCTCTCCCAAGAAGCCTACCTCAATAGCTGAGGTATCAAAGCAACGAGAGTTGAGTGGGACATCGCAAAGTGAATCAGACACGAAGAGTAAAAAGCAGATTTCTAATGCTAAATTCAAGGAGATTAGTGGGCATGACATCTTTGCCCCTCCTCCTGAAATTGTGCCCCGGACTGCAGCAGCTGCACGCTCCTCAGAATCGAAGGAGACAAAGAACATTGGGGAGCCTGCACGCCAAAATCTACGCACTTCTGTCAAAGTTTCTAATGTGAGTGAGCATTTTGTGCATTTAAGAATTACTTTTTAATAGGTGATCCATTTATTAAGGAAATGCATCTATTAGGATGACTTCACATAGACGCAACCTACTAATTCTCTTGTAGAGATCTCTAAACTGCAACGTGATTCTCTTTGCCTTATCAATCGAAATGTGCTCATTCAGGACTTCTATTACTGATCTTTTGACATGTATCCATTTTTAGTTTTCAGTTTTCAGTTTTCACTACCTAACCCTGATGAACTTTGGTTTCTTTATAGCCTGCTGGTGGTCAGAGTAATATCCTTTTTGGTGAAGAACCTGTCGTGAAGACAACAAAGAAAATACACAACCAAAAGTTTCAAGAGCTTACGGGGAATGGTATCTTCAAGGGAGACGCTCCTCCTGGTTCTGCTGAAAAGCCGCTAAGCACAGCCAAACTGAGAGAAATGAGTGGCAGTAACATTTTTGCTGATGGAAAGGCGGAATCCAGAGACTATTTTGGCGGCGTTCGCAAGCCCCCTGGTGGCGGGAGCAGCATTACATTGGTATAATATGATTTGAGAGATCAGTGTAGTGCTGCTATGCCGCAGGATCAAAGTGGGCATTGGAACGGATTCCATACCACGATGTTGGCCTACAAATGCAGTTTTTAACACCTTTTTATTATTACTACTACTATTAATAAAATGCTGGATGGATAGTAATTGAGTTATTTTAATCTTTCTTAACTAATTGTTCTTTCAGGACCCATGTCTAATATTGAGTACCTGTATCTTTTTTCATGGCCCTATTTCTTGTCTGCTGCCTAATGTTCTAACTCTAAGTGAAAACAAAAATGAAGATTATTACTTAAGAAGTTTCAAGTAAAGAGCAACTGGCGATACTAAGAGTAAGTTGCGCTAAAAAAATACCCAGTGGTAGTATCGATAAAGTACCAGTAAATAACCCACTTGTTCCTGGCCAAACTTTCAAAGTAGGGTACCAAAAGCAGTTTAGAAAAATCTCAGAATATTAAGTACATCCAAACAGAGATGGCTCGCACAAACCAGCAACAAAGTTCAACAGAAACAACATAAAAAAACACCGATACAGTACTTTCAAAGTAGGGTACCAAAAGCAGTGTAGAAAAATCTCAGAACTAAGTACATCCAAACAGAGACGGCTCTCGCACAAACCAGCAACAAAGTTCAACAGAAACAACATAAAAAAACACCGATACAGTAACCAGGAACATTTAAGTTTAAGTAGGTAGAAGGAGCTACATGAACACATTTGGATAACTCTGCTCAAGCATCCTGATGCCCAACCAAGGCAAGAAGCATCCTCTCATAGTCTCCAGAAGTGTCTCCAGCAATCGCACGATCCAGAGGAACACTGTTACGGCGGTGGTATTCCTCCTTGATACGCTCCATGTCTACCTCTGCCCTAGTGGTCACAACTCTTGTAAGAGCCCATTCATCGGTACCCAACTTGTTGATGGCCAGACGCAGAAGCTTCTCAAAGTATTTTTCAGGACAGGTCAAGCACTTTATTGTTGCTCTCAGCAAACTGAGGAAGTCATCCTTGGGGTCAGCCTTCAAATCCTGCAGACAGATAACCCAATTTAGACAACTTATTGCTCCTTTCTTAGAACATTCGGCAACAATTCAACAAGAACGTAATACCAGCTATAGAGTACTATTCTTTGCTCAGTATGCTTCCATTGAAGATAAATTAAGCAAAGTCAGCCTTTGGCAGACAGAAGAAAGGGAATGACAGTACCTTGTTAATAGCATTCCCAAATGCATTGTTGTACTGATTCAAAGTTGCGTTAAGCTGTGCCTTACTCCTTGTAGTCAGAATCCTGATGACCTCTTCATCAGAGTATGCTTTGTCTGAAATTTTCGCATGAAGTACCTTAGCTTCTGATCTTGCCAAAGTTGTATTCACCTCATCCCCTTCATAGCGGAATGCACTCACAAGGGGAACCAACAGCTGTGAGGGAACAATAACAGTAGGAAAATCAATCAAACTCCAAACTGCAACCAATCATAACAATTTTCAACATGAACTGGAAAAAAAGTATAAATAGGGTCAACTTGTAGATAAAAAGTGCAAATGAGTACAAATGTTTCAGGGGTTTTTTCTTTCAATATTCTTTTCAGGCAAGTAAATAGTTTATATGAATTCCAAGCGAAGACTCAATTAAATTAGAGTTACTTATAAGCCAACAACAAGTAGGGTACTAGCAAGCTAGTGAAAAACAAATAGAATTTTACTACAATGAAACCAAACAACTAACACCTGCAATTTAACCAAAAATTGCTCAAAATTGTAATATAAACTGCTAGATTCAGGCAGTAACAAAGTCAGTAGCCAGTACCTTGCGGAAGTCACCAGTTGTGTGATGAGCAACATCTTCCTCGATAGATTTCTTATAACGAGCATGATATGCCTGTCTCACTTTGAACAGGTCATGTGAGGACCTACTGCTAGCTATTTCCATGATAACCCAGTTGCTTGAAGTGAACCTCTTTGTAGCTTCGTTGGCCAAAAGTGCATCACGCTCGGCAGGATCCAGTGTCCATAACAGCACAGTCCTCTGCTCAATGGAGTAAAATTTTGGAGTTACAAACATTTAAGTCAATTCAATATTGATGCTACGATTCCCTAATTCCCTGAAAAGAGAATCTGGGACCAAAAACTCAGAATCAAGATGGCCACAAAATTATTCTTGTTACACAAAAAGCATAGCAATCCTACTTGAACCACCATTAGATGCACCAAAATCTGACCTCAAAGTCATCGGAAAGTTCTTTATCAAGGGATTTGAGGAGATCTTCCCCATAAGCCTCAGCATAGGTCTTTCGAATCAAGTTGCGTTGTGCAGCATTCCTATGCCCCAAAATGGAGATGATCAGCTTCTCATTTGTGCCCCATCCTGCAATGGAACATGATCAAACAGGTAAGTATAGGTCCATCTATCTTTCAAACACCCTTCCTTCGTACCGACCCATGGAATTCGAAAACAAAAAATGAACAACCTATTAGACAGGAAAATAAAATCGATACCAAAACACAAATCAAATCAAGATCAATAACAATACAGAACGCAGCAATGAGAGATCAAGGTAGCTTTTGTTACAAACAATATAGACATGAGAGTGGAGATCTAACACTTGACAGTAAAACAATTAGATACAAGATCAAACAATCAACTCCATCCCGTTTGACTCGCAAGTCAAACAGAGCATTTTGGCAGAGACTAACGATGATCGCCGTCCATCTAACCATCTAGACGATCACGATCCGATCAAGATCAAAAAAAAAAAAGCCACCCAAAAAGAACTAACAAAAAAAGAGGAGTAAAAGCTCATTGATCATCGAACAAAAACAAAGGCACGATCTTTCACAAGCAAAAAATAAAGCAAACAAGTGGATACTAAACATAACACATCAATCACAAAAATGATCGATGACCCAACAAAGATAAGATCACGAATAACACGAAATGATGAAGAAAGAGTGGGAAAAAAAAAGACCATTAAAAGAAAAGACGCAATCTAAGACCTTCAAAAGCTTTGCGGAGCTGCTCAGCATCCTCATGTGGCGCTGGAACAGTAGCAGGAACTTTGAGACTGGCCATTGTTTTTTCCTTTTTGCCTGTTAGGAATCGAAAACGAAAAGAATGCGAATGCGACCTACATGTGGATCGGAGCTTTGTTTTTATAGTAGAAATGGAGTCGAGCTGTACGCGGGCGTATTTTATTACATTACCGTAATGAGTTAGTGGAAAAAAAAGTAGTAATAAAAATCAACAATTTGCAACCCCATGACATGATTATCTCTTTATCCTTTTCCTTTACCATTCTATAATCTCCTCATCTGCCGAACGTTGAATGAATTAAAACTGCTGTGCTGGGGTGTACGAAAGTTAAGACTTTTAAGAGTAGGGAGGCCCATGGCTGCTGCTGCCTGGCCCCATAACAGTGTCGTTTTGTTTTCCGAGTGACGACGTGGAAATCATCAGACCTACTAGCTCCCATCCGTGATGTTGATTGTTGTTTTCTGATTCCCATTTTTTCTTCTTCTTTTTAATTTACTGAATTTTCTTCTTTTTTGTTATTTTTATTGCGGGAATTCACTCCTTACGCTCTATTTAAGGTTATTCTAAGTCGATATAAATTCATCACGAATAATAAAAAATATTTTATTCATTCGTGCGTGGTGTTCCATTTTATACGTGTTTAAAAGAGTGGTTTACAACACTTTCTAATATCTATTGATACTTTATTTATTCTAAAAATATAAATACAAACGCTGTGAAATATAAAAGTAAAACGATAATTGAACCCAAACTTGAAAGTGTACCAAACTAAAAACCTAACTAACAAATTAAAAAAAAAACTAATCCCCTTAATCAAATACAGTACTCCGTACTACCTTATATATATGTTACTAATCTAGGGGAGGGCCCTCTACACCAACGCTCATTATAATGTGGGCCATGCCAACAACTTTTCATAATCCAAGAATGGGAAACCGTAACATCTTTTCCCATATTTTAAATATTATTATATAGTTCGTAACGATGTTTGAGATGCTAAGGGACTCTTTATATACTGGAAAATTTTCTCATTTTTTCAGAAAAATAGAAAAAGGAAAATGAAAAATGGAGATGGTGTTCATTTCACTCTATTTTCTAATTTGGAAAAGGAAAATCAATTTTTCTCAATTTGACTTTTCCAATTTGGAAAATTTGCTTTTCCATTCAATTTTTTTTTTCATTCTTCTGTCTGTCTCTCAGTTTCAAACACCACCGCACCGCACCGTTCATGCCGACTAGCCCACCCTCGTTGGAGCCAACAATCGCGGTCACCAACACCACTGCTTACGCCGATTAAAAGTAAAACAGAAGCAATTGGTTGAATTGAAAGAGAGCGTAAATTAAGGGGGGACGAGAGCATTCATTGGTGACGAGGCAGAGCAACAGTGACCGGAGAGGGAGCTGGCAAGGCTAGCTAAATGTAGGAGAGAGAGCTGGCGAGGAGCAATTAATGCGACGATTACGTGAAGGAAAAAAGGCTTTAGTATTTATTTAAATGTTTGAGCCAATGGTATAAGAAATCTCGCTTGAAATTGATAAAAATTCAAATGAAAAATACCAAAATATGAAATAAAATGTGACAAACGAAATGATGTGAGTAAAAAAATGTAAAATATAAAAATAACGGGAATGTTCGATCTACGATACGAACGGAAAAAATATTAAAATACGACAAAAATATGAATTGACAGGAAATGCGATGAGAATAATAAATAGTAAATAAACGTTATTTTTAGTAGTGATAAATATATATTATTAGGAATTTATGTGATAAATATTATTTTGAAAACAATTAGACTATTTATATTAATAGTATATTTAATTTTGAGAAGAGTTTAATAATATAAATGATGTGAAATTATGAAATAGACAAGGTATATTTATTTAGATAAAAAAATATAAGTATTTATTAATTTATTAAGTGGAATGATAACTCTATTTTTCTATTTTTCCTAAGTATTTATTAATTTATTAAGTGGAATGATAACTCTATTTTTCTATTTTTTCAATCTGAAAATAGAATTTTTTTTGAAATCACATAAACACACTTTTCTGTTTTCCAATGAAAAAAGAAAACAAGAAAAATTTAGAAAAAGAAAAAGGAAAAGGAAAAGAATTTTTTCCTACATGAACAACCCCTAACTGTTTTACTACTCCCTCCATCCCAGTAAGCATGTCGTTTTAGGCTTTTGATCCGTCGCTCGGTTTAGTTGTCGTTCTTACATTCCCACGCATTTCTTGCAATGTTATGGCTATTTTACCCTTTGCACACGTGCGACGCGCGAGACTCATTCTCCTCAGCCAGCACGAAGACTCTCTCCCTTTCCGCACCCAATTCGTTCGAAATGTCAGTTTAATTTTGGGGGGAATTGGCTATTTGGGAGACAATCACTGTGCAGTGTTCTCATTTTTTCTTCTTTTTCCTCAAATTTTGAATTATCTTACTCTTCCGTTATAGAATTAGGGAATTAGGGTTTTGGAAAAAAACAATGAAAAGCATCGATTATTGGCAAGATTCGCAATGCGATTCCGTTGTTGAATTCGATGATTCAATGAACATGGTTGTTCCTGAGTCAATTTTCCCAGAAGGAGAGGAATCGGCAGTTGCTGTTGTTGACGATTCCGGTGAGGTTATTGACGCGATCATAAAGGACTCCGCCGGTGAGGAAGAGTTAATCGTGGAGGATTCAGGCGAGGATGAAGAGTCAATCGTGGAGCCAATTGTTGATTTTAGGAGGGTGAAGTCCAGGGTCCCTGTTTCACTGAGCAAAGTTATGCATGATTTTGACTTGAATGAACCCTGCGAAGAAGAGAAAGAATTGGTTGCGAAGAAGAGTTTTGAGAGGGATTTCGACCTCAACAAACTCCCAATCGCAGGTATGTTTCGATTGGTGGACCCTAGCCGCGAAGCAGACTTCATTGAGATGCTGCGTCTTTTACTCCCATCTTTCTATTGATATAGCCCAAAATTATTGTGTTGTTGCCTTGTTCATGTAGGACTTCAGTGCCCTTGTTGGTGGATGACTTGGGTTTAAATTGTGTTTCCTTGTCCTTATTTCCGTATGATTCTGTATGATTTTGTCTGTTGAAATCAAAAGTATGTCGTTTTGCGGACAAATTCTATGTATATAATGAATCACAATTAATCAATGTTTTTGGTTCAATTTAGTTATCTCTGTTTTGTGTTGAATCTCTGTTTCAATTCTTTGTTTTTATCAATAGTTTGTGTTTTAGTTAGACTGAAATTCTATTATGCTTGCTGGATAATGCACTGAAAATTATACAAAAACAAAAACAGGTGATTATGTGACAGGAAAAAGAAACAGAGGTTTTTATTTATGTTTCACAACCCAAGTACAAACCACTTGGGTTGGAATTTAGGGAGAAAGGAGGATGTCACGTGCACAGCAGGAGTGAAGGCAACAATGACACCAGAAAAGAGAACAGAAACGCAGGACTTGAAGAACAAACAAGAGTTTGAAGATCAAGCAAACCAGTAGCTCAGCTGAGCTACTGTTGGATTGATGAAGGAAGGAGTTGCGCAGGAATTATGGAGGGTTAGGATATTTGTTAGGTGGAAGTGTAGAGGAAATTGTAACAGAATTGGAGAGAAGAATTTACTGGCTGATTGAGCCAAAGCAATGCACTAATTCATTGAATCAAATTGTACAAATTGTGTAAATTCAAAACTAACTGAAATCTTTTCCCCTTTCTTCCTACTTATACTTCAACTACTAACTCAACTATGATTACAAAATTAACTARAGCAATTAACTAACTCTAACAACTTCAATTAGTTACAGCTAGTGGCCAACTTGCTTGTAACCGAATGATGAGCTGTCACTTGGCTGGCAAGTCTGTTTATTTCTTTCTTCTCTTTCGT
>NBIL01154422.1:0-10906 GCA_002752925.1 Viola pubescens var. scabriuscula | reverse complement strand
GTTTGGATGATCTAAATAACTCCCTTGGCTAGATCCTACCAAGAGCTCCATATATTATCCGTGCCTTGAACCCTAGGGCGGATCATATCAGGTTATGATGAACGTTTAGATCTCACAAGGCATAAGAACACGGCTCAACAGCCCTTACCAAGAATCAGTGTTTAGCTAGACATACTTATGGAAGAAAGATGGAAAAATTAATTGCATTCGAGATTAATAAAATCTTTAAAAATTCCGGCTGGAAAAATTACAGAGCAGAGAAACTTCGAAAATTGTTCAAGGAAGAAGAGATGACCAGAGTGAGAGAGAGAGTCCTCCTAAAAAGGATTTCTCCTTCCCCTCAATCTCCATCCAAAATTCAAAATAAAATAAAATCTAATTATTACAAAATTCAAAAGATTGTTTTAAATCCTCAAGATAATATTGTTCAAGAGGGAGATCTATTTAAGGACTCTTGTTGATAATTTTTATTGATGCAAATCCCTGCAATCCCGTGTTTAGTTGCAATCGTCAGCTCACATCCTTATCTTTGTTCAAATTCTCCAGCTGCAGTCTGTTTCGTTGTCTTGGCCAAGCCTACGGCCAAGACTGTCTGATTTGTGCTCAAGAAATTACTCTTTTAGCTCCCAAGGAAATATATGCACATAGAAGGGAAATTACACAGAAATCACTAGTTTGATTGCCTAATTCACAAGTAATTGGATAGTAAAACATGAGAAATAAACGCTCAATCAGTTCCCTTTACTAGACTTCAAGATTTTCATCTTTATTATGCCTTGGCTACATTGCATGAACCTTGCTCTTTTCGCGAGGCCTCTTCTGACCCTCTTTGGTAGAAAGCAATGCAAGAAAAACTAAATGCACTACAAAAAAGTAGCACATGGGATATTGTTGATCTTCCTGCAGGAAAAACAAAGGTGGGATGCAAATGGATCTACAAAATCAAAACCAGATATGATGGAAGCATTGAACGACACAAAGAACGATTAGTAGCCAAAGGATATACACAAGAATATGGCATCGACTATGAGGAGACTTTTGCTCCTATTGCTCGCATCACCACCATTCGAACCCTTATTGTTGTTGCTGCTTCACTCAAATGGTCTCTCTCACAAATGCCTTCTTGAATAGGGATCTTAAAGAAGAAGTCTACATGCAACCTCCGTCTGGATTGAATCTCTCTTCCAACAAAGTTTGCGAACTTCATAAGGCATTGTATGGCCTTAAACAAGCTCCACGAGCTTGGTTTTCAAAATTCAGCAATGCCATTCACTGCATTGGATTTTTATCCAGCTCTCACGATTCTACCTTATTTATGTGGAAATCAGATAAGGGCACCATCATTCTACTTCTTTACATAGATGACATGATCATCACTAGAGATGATATCTCTGGTGTTTGTGAGCTCAAATCCTCCCTAAGTCAACAATTTGAGATGAAAGATTTGGGGAATCTCAGATATTTTCTCGGCATCGAGGTAACAAAATATTATGATGGTTATTTTTTATCTCAAGCAAAATAAGCATTTGACCTGTTGTCTCGAGCTGACATTTCCGATAGCAAAATTGCAGATACTCCTTTTGAATCCAATATCAAATTTCGCCCAAATGATGGGGAACTTCTTTCTGATGTCACCCTTTATCACCAACTTGTTGGAAGTCTCATCTACCTCACACTCACTCGTCCGGGTATTCTTATGTCGTGCACCTTCCCAGTCAGTTTATGGTCACTCCTTGATCTGGTCACTTTGCCGTTGTCCTTCGCATCCTACGCTATGTCAAATGCACCATCTTTCATGGCCTTCATTTTTCATCTCACTCTACCTTGTAGTTGCAAGCCTACTCTGATGCTGATTGGGCAGGTGATCCAACTAATCGACGATCCACTACTGGATATTGTTTCTTTCTTGGTGATTCACTCATGTCATGGCGTAGTAAGAAACAAACAGTTGTTGCTCGCTCTAGTATTGAAGCCGAATATCAAGCACTTGCAAACACCACATCCCAATTGATTTGGCTTCTATGGCTCTTAGCTGATATGGGAGTTCCTCAATCTCAAACTACTCCTCTTTACTGTGATAGTCAAAGTGCAATCCAGATCGCCCACAATGATATTTTTCATGAATGGACAAAACATATCGAGATTGATTGTCACTTTGTTCGTCATCATCTTTAGAAAGGGACTCTTCAATTACACTCCACTTCCTCCATTGATCAAATTGTTGACATCTTCAGCAAGAGTCATTATGCACGCCGATTTCAAGACTTACTTTCTAAACTCAAGTTGTCATCCAATTTGTCACCTTGAGTTTAAGGGGGGATGCTGATATATTTACATATTATTACACATGATTTCCTCCATTTAGAATCCCTCTAATTATGCTAGCCGTTGCTAACTTATAGCTGGTCACTTATACTCTTCTTTATGTGTACATACTCTTGTAGTATAAATACCTCAATAGTTGTACAATTATATTCATTCAATAATATACAATTATTCATTCATTCTGTCGTTTCTAATAATTTTAAAATAACCTCAAGATCGTGTGATTGTATTATAAATAGTCGTTTCACAAATTGAATTTACAATTATTTTGAATATAAGATAGTATGTTATACTTAACTAAATGCAAGTTAGGTAAATAACATAATTAATTAAAAAATAAATTGAAGAGAGTATGAGACTAACCTTGGTTCTTGTGAAGTATGCACTATCACATAAAAATGTATAATAAATTAAAGATTTTCTGAACATTTATATAGAGGATAATGCTAGATTAACTTTTCAAATTCTTAAACATTTTCTTTTCAAATTCACCACTAATATTTTAATTAAAATAATTAATTATATAAATTAAATTAATTAAATAGTGTAACCCAAAAGATTTTTTAAATTATGAATGATTTTTATTTATTTTTATAGTCATCTGTCAAACTCTAAAGTTCGATCCTAAATTGACAAGTATTCTAAAATTTTACTCGAACCTTAAGACGAGTTGGTCAATGTTTTGAACTAAAAAAATGGTTGATTCGAAAAAAAACGACTGAATCTTGAAGCATGATATTACTATTTTTATTTTTATTTTTAAAAAATTTAAATATATAAATTCATAGAGGTTTTGTTTTGTTTGGTAAATATTCTCACGAGGGTCACCAATCAGGCAATCACCGTAATTAAGAAAGACCGGAAAAAAGGTTTCCCCGCCAGTGCTTCTAAACAAGTGCACTTTGGTTGCTGCAGAGACGAAACAACAGACACATAGCAGGCATGGCCTCCAAGCCTGGTGCAGCTCCCACCACTTACAGTCCTACTCCCACCCGCAAGACCCGCCCTCCTATTTTCAAAGACTCCGATGTTGACTGGGTCCGACCCGACGGCCGCGACTTCTACCAGTGCCGCCCAGCCCGTATGTTCTCTAATGATGGATTCTCATTGCTTTGTTTACGAATTTCTATTCCAAAACATGGGTTTATTTCTTTTGTTGCTCTTTAGTGTTGTTTACCTTTTGTTATCAGCTTCAACTATCAGTTTCCTCAGTCGGATATTTGAAAGATGTCGTCTTTTCAATTTTTTCTGAGTACATTCGATGCACTCAGCTGGGCCTCATTTAATTCTGCACTTCAAAATTGTCTTTTTTCCCCTGGAGGCACATTGAACTTCTTTGAAGAATTGTCATGTCCCCAAAATTCTCTTTGTTGACTAATGTGTGCTTCAAAATGCCTGCCAATGATTGTGTTCCGTTGTTAGCAATCTTTCTGTTTGAGGGGTTATTGAGTAGGCTCCTTGATGCTCTAGTTTTATTATTTGTTGTCGCGAAGACCTAAATTCTTCCTTGAAACATGTTTTTTGTACAAAACTGAATTGTATAATAGATTATGGTGGGTGTATGTATTGCCACAAGGATTCAAACTTAAAGAGAAGTAATCTTACCCCTCACTCCTGGTACAGTGCCGGTGGCTGCAATGCTCTCTGAGATGCAATTCATGTTTTCACTTGACATTGTATTATGTAACCATCTGTACTAACTGCTCTGTTGTCTTTTATAGTTAATGATCAGATTCTAAGTTGGACTGAGCATATGTTTGATGAAGTTGAGTCTCATGTTTCATTCATTGAGTTGTTTTGTCATATATGTTGAATCATTCCACTCGTGTTTTTGAAAATTTATCTCTAACTACACAATTTTCTTTGCAATTACCGGCATGTCAACGTTGAGAAATGTAGTGCGTTTTGAGAGTGTGGAGTTTGTGTTTGATACGTTTTTTCTCGTCATCATTATGTATGGGATTAGATGCATACTGAGGTTGTATTCTAGTTTACTTAGGAAAAACATTCATGTTGTTTTCTGTTGGCAGTACTCAGGACCAGTGCTGTGACTGCTGCTGCAGGGTCTGCTTATGCTGAGTTTGGGAAAACCAAGGTCATTGTATCTATGTGAGTAGAGGTTTTTCCTTATATGTATCATCCTCCATTAAACAGACATGCAAGCATGCATGCATGCGTGTGTGTATTTTGGATGTATATTTGTAGTTGGGACTGACCAGATGAGCACTGGGTATGTTGTTGAGGTTTATTCATCTAGCAAGCTAGACAATATAAAAAAATTCTCCTTCCCTGTTCTTTCTTTGGTTCAGATTTGGGCCCCGGGAAAGTAAGAAAGCGATGATGTATAGTGATGTGGGCAGGCTGAATTGCAATGTCACCTATACAACTTTTGCCACTTCAGTTCGAGGACAGGTATATGGACTAACTCCTATGAAAGTTTATGATACTCATATTTGAATTTCCTTCTGTGGTTATTGTATCTCTCATATGTGTACTGGTTTTGCTAGGGATCAGACCATAAGGAGTTTTCGTCAATGCTTCATAAAGCTTTGGAAGGTGCAATAATGTTGGAAACTTTCCCCAAGACGACTATAGATGTTTTTGCTCTCGTTTTAGAATCCGGTGGCAGTAAGTAACAATCTCATTTACCCTTTTTATAAAGGTCTCTTTAGAGAAACTGTACGATAGATGATGAAAAGAAAGAAAGGCTTAAAGCATTTCAAGCTGGCTTCAAAACGATTGTTATCCTAAAAAGACAGAGATATGCATAGTGGCTGTAGCCTTTAGGATAGGGGAATCAACCATGTGACTTGATGTGATTTTGTCAAACCCATAGTATGCATTAATGCTTTTTCTGTTTAAGGTCTAAGCTTGTTGATACTTTGATCAGGTTTACGTTCTTGTGTGTGTGTCAATAAAATTTAGTATACTCTGTGAAAGAGTTTTCCCCATTGAAGCCATTAGCCTATAACAAATTTTTGTTTTCAGGTGATCTTCCAGTTGTAATATCCTGTGCAAGCCTTGCATTGGCAGATGCAGGGATTATGATGTATGACCTGGTTGCTGGAGTTTCTGTGGTAGGCTTCTTTTCTCTTTTATCTTTTCTGGGTGATAAACTATATTTGTGCAGTCATTTCAGTGTGACGGGCTGATGTTATATCCTTTGATTATTCTGATGTTTATATTTAAATCAACCCCAACATTTGATGGCACTGATTTCTGGACCTTCAAACAAGTATGTCCAATACAGTTAGTCATTGTTATTATTATTAGTATTATTATTATTTCCTCAACTGATGTTGCCAAATCAATGAAAGAAGGAGGCACCTGGGCCTTAAATCAACCATGTCTTCTGAATGCTTTAAATTATTTTCTATTACCTTCCGTCCTACTAGCAGTTCTCCTGGGTGCAAAGCATGCTAAATTTAAATACAGACTACGTCGGAGACTTGGTAGCAGATGATTTTTCTATTTTTCTATTTTTCTAACTAGTACAGGAAGTGACAGGTTTAGCCCTTAAAGCCGTCAGCCTGTTATATTTTCACCAAAGTTGGGTTCTGCAAAAATAAATCTGGACAAGTTTAGTTAGGGGCACTTGGTTAGATGATTATGACTTTGACGATGTGTGATTTTTACAAGTGAACTAGTGGATATGTATGGATGAGAAATCACATAAGCATTTGTTGTGATTGGTAAATTTATTTTGCATCTTGTACTGCAGCCATTTTCCATTAGAAACATGTTTTACTTTGATAATTGTTTTATCATCTTTAAAATGTATTCCTTTATTCCTTGATTGAACAAAAACCTAGTTGCTCAACATACTATGCTTTTTGGTTTCAACTTATTTGATCAGTAAGCTTCTTTTGATGTCCAGTCTCGTCTCGGGTCGAACCTCGTCATTGATACAATTTCAGAAGAGGAAAGCTGTCAGGACGGAAGTCTAATGATTACATGTATGCCTTCGCGTAATGAAGTCACTCAACTTACTGTTACAGGGGAATGGTCAACTGCAAAGCTTAACGAGGTATGCTATCTATGCTTCTGCTATTTCTTCAACATACATGTTTCCTTACCAAACTACTTTTGTACCAATTTCTCCTATCTGCTCTTGAAGCAGCAAAACCTCGTGCGCTAATCTTGTTTCACAATCAGGCAATGCAGCTGTGCCTATCGGCTTGCTCAGAACTTGCGAAGGTAATGCGATCATCTTTGAGAGATGCTGCCTCAGCTCCACAGGAATAGAAAGAAAGAAACTACTGGCAGTAACTTTTGAAATATGGTACAGGCATAGGTTTTGGTTTTTTCATTGTTGCTTTATTTTATTTTAGTAATTCATACAGTTTTGAGATTATCCTTATTAGAATCTACCTCTTTTCTTCGTTGTTTCCCCCCCTTGTTCTTCTCCCTCCGAGTATATATATTGCTATCTATATCAAGGGTTTTGAGTGTAGAAGATGGGTTGTGATGGCTCGTTCAAGGCTGATTCATTCATTCAATGGCAGAATGTTCTAAACATAAGTAATACCTAATCTTGCTGATATTGAATGTGCAAAGTGTGATTATATTCATGTGTTTACCAGATTTGTTGAGAAGAGAATAAATGTTTAGCGTTGAATGAGATGTTAAGGAGTGGTTTTTGTAATGTTTATCAAAGATGAACAGCTAAAACACATTCACTTTGCTGGTCTTTACTGCTGTATAAATTTTGCTGAAAAACTCTACTTATAATTACTAGAGGAGTTTAGAACGGGTTGGGCCAAGAATGGGTCTAAACTTTGAGGCCTGATACATTTTAAAGGCCATCTTCTAAAGTTTTTTTTTTCCTTCATATTTTGTAAAAAAGAATTAGGCACTCTCAACTTTTCCTCTTTTTTTAGGCCGCCGTATTGTAACCGGTATTGAGTCTCTTTTTTCTTTTTTTGTTTTTTTCTTCTCTTATTTGTCATGTGTTTATCTTGTCGAATCTACAAATTAACGTTTTTAGGTTTCCTTCAAGTCTATTGCGTATTGATTTATCCTCTTTCTTGGGGACAAAGAAGCTGGATGTGATGGTGGAGATGATGATTGAATCACAAATCTAAAGGCTTTAGCGGCAAGATCAGTGATAAAACACAATTTTAATGCTATTATTAGTCTATTAGTAAGTGAGGTATTATTCCTCTATAGTTCCTTCTTTGTCTTCATGCGTTCTTGTGGCCTTCGTGCTTATTTGTCGCTTTATGCAGGTTTATGTCCTTTGTGTGCTTTGTGCATTGTTTGTGAAATTGTATTGTGTGCTTGAGAGGTGGGCTTAAGACTTAGTTTGTTATTGGGTAGCCTATTGTATGGCTGTAGAAACCCTATTTGAGTCCTTTAATTAATTTTGATCACTTTGGATTGACTCTGCATTGTTTGTAAGGACTTTCTCTCCTATTTTAATATATTTTTTTATCTATTGACCCAAAAAAAAAAAGGAAAAAAAAAGGAATTAGGCAAGTACCAACAAAAATATATTTATCCTTTAAGTATATATGTATATATTATTTATGAACAAAATGAGATATTTATATACTGAATTATGTCACTTTTCATATTCTTCAAATTTAATTCTTTCAAATTTCACAATTTATATCATAAATTTTAATTAATTAATTAAAAAAATTACATTAATTAACTCAACTTATTAGCGCAATTAAAAAAATTAACTAATTTAATTAACAAGTTTAATGGAAGATAATATTATGTAATTAACTAAAATTAAAAGACATTAAATACCACATGTCAATTCTTAAAATACCAAAGAGATAACACATGACATTACGTGAGAAATTTAAGGATCTTAAATGACTCCTTCTTAAACTACCACAAAAATTTCACCACATCCTTTGTAAGCATACAAAAAAAGAGTAGTATTTATACGTACTAATAAATCTTACACTTATGTTACATACGTTAAGTTGTTGAAAAGTTAGTTGTGAGTATGTATACAGATAGTTGCATCTTGTTACATCATAAATATCTTTATTTTTTTTGTTCAAATTACATCACAAGTTGTATCTCATTTCTGGTTAGTTTGGATTCTTTAAATAGCTTTTTCTCCGATTTATTACCACTTTCCTTCAGTTGTATTGGGGAGTCAATGGTGTGTAACACCCATGTTCAGCTACTTATTTAATATTCCTTTACAATTAAAGTTGCGTTCGAAAATACGAGACTGAACCTAAATCGCATTCGGTCATACATCACTAAGTTTAGTAATCAGTAATTAGTCAAAATCATAGGTAGAATAGGTAGACTTGCTGATGCGTGATGGAACACGATTTAATGGTTGATTGAGTGTTTATTTTGATCATATTTGTTGTTTAATTGCTTTTAATTTAGACAATGATACTACTTATTAGAGTCAATATTCCTTACTTTTGCAGAAAATAACTTTTGATGATAGCTTGGGAGAAAATGAGCAAAAACTGTCATAATTGGATGAAGATTTCTCAAAGTGCAAACCAAGACTATTTTCTAAACCAAGAATATTTTCTAGGCCAAGAATATTTTCTTGACCGACATTCTAGACCTGTGAAAGTAGTGGGCTGAGCTTTTAGGCTCAGGACACGGAAATGGATAAGAGGACAAGTTGTGTGCCTCTAGATAGTTCAAATTCAAATAGAGTTCTTATTCTATCTTCAATTGTAAATCCTTTGAATCAGATACAGTTTAAATTATCTTTTAAATTTAGAATTTGAATATTTGTTGGAGATAATTAAGGAGGAAAAACTACTATTTAATCTCTCATTGTATTATCAAAAAAGAATCTTCTATCTTAGGAATAAAATTTCGAATTTCTCTTCTCTCTTTCTACTTCGTCTTCTTCCTTGGAAACATGGAGTTTTAATTTATGCAATTTACTCTTATGCTTTTAATCTACATCTGTAGATCTAACTAAGTTTCTATATTCCTAGTAAAGACCAAAAGGTGCATGATTCCATGTGTTTGTAAGATCTAACTTATATTATTAGTTTCTACATTGCATTCATGAACTCTTTAATTGCTTGTCATATTGTTCAAGTTTGGTTTATGCCTAATCATCTTAGATTTTAACTTATGCAATTAGAGTCATTCTTTAAGGCTTTGGTAGTCATAGCTAAGAAGATACAGTAGACACCTAGTACGATCTCAGTTTAATAGTAACTCTTTGAGGCTAGAGAGAGTGAGTGATTTAATTAAGCCCTGCTTGAAAAACGAGGTATCTTAGTTAAGAGTTGTCTTCCCCTAATCAGGATCAGTCAACTTAGTAAACATTTTAACTAGCAAAGTGCTAGTTGATTAGGATTGCTTAATCGAGTGCCTCTTTTAAGTAGTTTGAAACAAGAGGGAAGTATGAGACCTAAGGGACTTGGAATCTATAGCAACTCTGTAAATCAGAAATAAATACTTTTGCATCAATGATCGAACACCATGAATCATACCCTTCTTCGAGTCTTTACCGGGAATCTTTTACACGATTGTTTGATCACACACTTCACACTTGATTGTTAAATCAAGTTCTTTCTGATTTTATTATTTTTGGTATTTTTAATTCAGTTACAAACAAAACTCCCCTTCTATTTAAGTGTTAAAATCTTATATTTATCTTATTTTAAGGCTACCCATTCTCTGTGGATCGAACCTCTTACCATTATTTGCAATCCTTTGTATCTAATGTTAAGTTGTATTTATTTTTGAAGGTCTCGACAACCTATCAAATTTTAGCGCCGTTGCCGGGAAGTAATGTTAAGTCTTGACCAAGAAGAAATTCTTGACTAAGAAAAACCCCAAATTTTTCTTAGATTTTTCATTTTTATTTTTGATGACCAGTTTCAATTCTTTTTCTCAATTCAACTTTGTTCCTCAATGTTATGATGCATGTAACTTTGGCGAGGGTTATATGACTGACTATGAAGGATGCTATGGTCCACCGTAGTGGGGATACGAGCCGTATTATGATTCATACACATCTACTCATTATCCCGCTGAGTGGAACCAACACAGTGTCAATTATGGAGTGCAACTTGTGCTTGATTATCAATGATTCCAGTCTCCACAACTTAAACAAGATTCTAATTCTAAAGATTTGATGAAAATACTTACTCATTTTATGTAGGAAACTGAGGCGAATGTTGCAAAGCAAAATGAACAACGCAACTCCTTAAGGGAACAATTCAACTCCTATGTAATACACATAGTTTTTGGAACCGGACCGGAACGGCAGGTCCGACGGGTTCAACCGGGTTTTTTTAGCTTTCCGGTTCGATTCGGGCTATTGGACCGGAAATGCATGTGAATCTGGTTGGACCGTCCGAACCGGCCAGTTTTTTAACAACCGGTAAACCGGCCGGTTCGATAGCAACCCGGCTGGTTTGATTACTATTCAAAATGGCGGCGTTTTGAAGTTTAGAGGGCCCACCGGCCCATGATCAAAACGACGTTGTTTTGAACGACCACCGGCCCATTTCTTATTCAAACCTAACGATGTCATTTTTGTCCCATTTATTCCCTCTGTTATGTCTTGCTCTTCCATCAGAACGCGCAAAATTGGAAAATTGAAAAACCTAATTATTCGTCT
>NBIL01154418.1:0-22796 GCA_002752925.1 Viola pubescens var. scabriuscula | reverse complement strand
GGATTTAAAGGCTCAAGGCTTGATTGCACAGGCTGATTGCAAGTTCTGACAGCCCAGGTCTGGTTGCACAGCAGCCTAGAATGGTTGAGAGGCTCAAGGCTGACGCGGACAAGACCCGGGGATGTCAACTTCTGACATCTGCACCGAACTTTCTGAAAGGTGTCAGAGGGACACGTGGATTGCTTTGGGGCAGATTTGGTGGAAATGACGTCATCAATCCTTCGGGGTCTCGGCCTGTGCGTTCGGGGCCTCGGCTGACATCCTGATGCCGAGACCTCGGCTTGGTCTTTACTGCTATTCTAGGGTCGGGACCTCGGCTTTGGTCTTGAAGCTTGAAATCGCATGAAATGCCCTAAAAATGCATGTTTTCGCATAATCTTCCTTTCTAGACCTAGATCTGCAAAAGTGATGAAAACACGATGGTATCAGCAGAATCTTGCCTTAAATTAGTGGAATATTTGAGGGAAAAATCATGCAAATAGACACGTTATCATGTGTATAACATGTCTATATTCCACATGCCTAAAAGTATATTCTGTCATTGTAAGAGAATAATGAGAAGGTTTCTCTAGTGTGGAGATGAGCAGAAGAGAAAGTTAGCTAAGGTTAAGTGGGAGATTGCGGTTCATCTGACGGAGCTTGGTGGGTTGGGTATTGGCAGTTTACAAACCTGTAACGAGGCACTTCGAATGAAATGGGTTTGGGGGATGTTGTCAGGGGAAAGGAAAATGTGGGCTGAGATGATTTGGAAGCAATATAATTTCAGCACAGTAGGGGATTTCTGGCTTAGGGATAGTAGCAACTTTTCCCAGGTTTGGGGTGACATCTTCCGAGCCAGTGGTCGTAATAGCTCCCTCTTCGGGTTCTGGACCTCCCATCTTCGATTAAAGTTAGTGAGTTCGGGGAATGGCAGGGAGCGGATCTAATACGAAATTTTGGTGGGATTTATAGGCTTCACAAGTTCCCCTAGCTCTTCAGTTTCCCCGCTTGTACTCTCTCTCTTGTAACCAATTAGGCGTGTTAGTGAGTTTGGGGAATGGCAAGGAGAGTCTTAGGTTTGGAGGTGGGAGTGGAGACGAGGGCTCTTTGAATGGGAGGTAGATGAAGTGAGCAATCTTCAAGAAATGCTTCCAAATCTGAGAATGGGGGATAGCAGGGACGCCTTGTCATGGAGGCTAGAAGCTATGGGTAGGTTCTCAGTTAAGTCTTTCTGCATGGGGGTTACGGTTGATCGCCATGACGAGGTTAGGAACACCCTTTTGGCCTCGTGTTAGAGCAGATTGGTTCCTCACCGTATGGAATTCTTTATCTAGCTTACTTTGCAGGATCGCATCACATCGAGAGAATTCTTACGGAAGCGTAACATGCTCCTTCCGGAAGCTAGTTTCTGTCTGTTTTGCATAGAAGTTGAGAAAAGCTCTACGCATCTGTTACTCCACTGTCGGCTCATTAAACCTATCTGGGATCACATCATGCGCTGGGCAGACATTGTGTGGGTGCCCCCGAGGACCGTGGCTGATCTATGGAAATGTTGGAGCAGGTTGGATGCCTCATCCCACAAATAGGTACATAAGATGTGGATAATATTGTTGTACGCGGTGTTATGGACAATTTGGACTCATCGAAATAAAGTGATTTTTCAGCAAAAGGTCTTTAGCGCGTTCCGCACCTTAAACCTGATTTACTCTTATTGGCAGAATTGGCTCAAAAGTAGAGACTCATTGTTCCCCTACAATTCTGTGCAAATGATGATATCCTCTTCGTGGCTCTATTCGTGGGGAGGGATGAGTTAGCTAGTTAGCTGCTTTCAGATTTAGTACGCTAGTTTTGTTTTTCATTGTCTAACTTTTTAGCTTGTGTCTGGCCCCTCTGGGGTTTCTTGTCATATTCTCATGACATTTATTCTAATATATTCCACTATTTATTAAAAAAAAAATCTTAAGTTAATAAGTAATTGATACGTTATTTGTATCATACATCTATATATTGATGACATAATCTTATGAAATGGATATAAGAAATAATATGAATATAACAATTAATTCCTCTAGTACATTCATTCTCTTTTATTTTTTTAATTTTATAACATAAGTGTATTTTTGGGTTGTAGAATTTTTTATTAGTATTATTTCTATGATAAAGCAGCAACTAAAGAAGGAGAAATGGAGAATGGGTCCATGTCTGAGAGATTAGATTTGTCCGTCCAAGTCATGAAGGCCGTGATATACAAATTTCAGGGTGTACACAGTACATTCAATTTGTGGACTGGAGGCACTTTCACACGTGAACTTTTGGGAATAAGGTGACGACAACCCGTCCGTGACCCACTCAGTGCCATCCTCGATCGATTCACACACACACGACACAAAGGAAAGCTGCGTGCCAAATCCAAACAACTCTCTTTCTTCGGACGACCCGTCATTTTAGAGTTAGCTCCTAGGACCTACTAGGCTACTACTAGTACCACCTCCCTCGTCTGTCGTTTAATAGCTAGCTTTTTTGGATTAATCACACTCGACACTTCAATTTTACTCTTCAATTTTAAAATAAATGAATAAACCAATTACTAATAACCTAGGTGAACAAATCTCAAAACATATTTCTCCCCTCCTTTCCCCTCCCCACATCTAGATACTCCCCACATCTAGATACGCCGCCATCATTCGGATATATTTATCATAAAATCATAAAATTTATTCTACCATTTCATTTATAAAAACCCTAAAGTTTATACAAGAAGATGATCGTGAGTTTTACTAGGTGGTTAACATGACACTAACAATCACTAATTAACACACTAATTAAAATCTTGTAACAAAGTGGTTAAAATAACTTCTTAAAAATCTATCACTAACACACAAATAGTTAACGTATTATAAAACTAAATCAACTCTGAATTATTTTTCTAACAAACTAGGGCGTGAAATTCTCCCCCCAATTTTAAGTATTTTTGTTCTTAAAATTCAGATTTATATTTTTATTAGTTTCAACACTCCAAAGTGGATGACTCATTTCATTATAGTTTTCTTTCTTACTTTCTTTCTTTCTTTCTTGGCTACGTTTTCCATAGCCATACTAAACCTTTTTCTTAGCTACGTGATTATTTTGTTGTTTTTTCATCTAGGCGAAACGAGGACCACACGGTTCTAAAAGTTCTTCCATCTCTTCACTCGTTGGTTCTAATTAACAAGTTGTTGCTTTGGGTTTTCTTCAATATTATTGTTTTTATTTTCCGTGCATGATAGGGAAATTAGCATGTTAACCCAAGATAAGAACACAAATGTAGCAGTCATTATGGAAAATTACTTGTCATTAATATGGGGCTCACCTACTTTAATATTTTTTTGTCAATTTTATATTATCTTGTTTTTTTAGTTGAATGGCCTGGCCTTTAATAACGAAATTTATGTGCAAATTCAACAAACAGTATCTAGCTACACCTTATTCTTTTATAAATAGTATGAGATTCGAAATTAAATCCAAAATTATACTAGTTCATTTACTACCAACAAGACAACAAATAAAATACATACTCATTAACCATCCAGGAACACAATGTTTATATAATTGAAATTCTTTCTTTAAAAGCACTCGATATTTGATTTGATTTGATTTGATTTATTTGCTGAATATATACATATTGACAGTTGTGTGTGCACATGTAAAATTGATTGCCAATATAGAACAGAGAAGTACTATGATGAAATTCAATTTCGCTACGAAATAAACTAAAATGGATAAAATCCAACTTTGTACTTCCTAACACAAGGGGTTTTCTTGAAGCAATGAAAAGGGATTGCATGGTAGGTAGTAGCATTAAGTAGCCAGGTGGTCCAGCTGGTTTAATCACATATTTACTGTCACAAGTATATTACCCTCTCACTAAAATGATATGCCGATAAGATTATATAATTATAAATTTTTTAAGAGCTCTTAACTATCTCGTGTGAGATAAATTCACAATTTGTGTTTGGTTTTTTTTGTTGTTAATTTACTACTTTTATATTATAATTTGTGTTAATTTAGAGCTTATTTGATATCATTTCTATATGTTTATGGTTTTCTGTTTATTTTAAAAAATAAATCATAGATGTGTTTGGTAAAATTATTTTTTTGTTTATTCTTTTACGTAAACAATTTATAGAAACATAATCATAATTTTAAAAACCAGAAAAAATTATTTTTTTATTTTTTATATTATATTTTAAAAACTAAAAATTAGAAATATAAACAATATCAAACGAGCCCTTAATATTACTTAACATTTGTTAATTTGTCTTAATTTGTTTTTTCTTTTGACACGGTGTCATATTTTTAGTAGAAACAATCAAATTCATGTAGAAGATATATCATTAGTTCTTCCATTACCACACAAGAATATATTTATATATATTATATACATCATACCAATAATTTATACATAGTTAAATGATACCTCTTAAAAAGTATAAAAAATAATAAAGTATTAAGTTGAAGTCTCGTAATTTAAAATTTATATGTACAGCGATGCACACACATTGGGCAAAATGTAGAAGAATATGAATAAAACAAAAGGATCTTAAATTAAAAAAATAATAAATTAAATCAAAAGTCTTAAACATATTTCCAAAGTATCATGTGAACAGAATTTTGATTTCTTTATGTAGTTTCCTTTAATCATTGGCTTAATTTTTTTTGCATTAAAAAAAAAAGCCGTATAAAAAATAAATAAACCTCATAAAAATACAAAAGCTTAATTACCAAGTTCGAATCGTCTAATTAGACAACCTAATGTATATTACGATAAGAATACTAAAAGGGACAAAATTAAGCTTAAACCGTAAAGATATAATAGAAGCTGGAAAAAGAGAGAAAAGAGGGTGTGGCATGAAAAGCGAACCGGGTTCCTTGCCAAAGTTGTTGACTTACCTTTTTCATGGATTTGTATGCTATATTTGATGATATCAACGCAAAAGAGGTAACCCAGGCTTAGCAAAGTTACACTAAAAAGAAGTTGCACTTATGACGGTTCTGTATTAGAAATTAGAACTATGAAACAACATTATTCGCATTAGTGAACCACATCTATTATGATCTCTACTATACGCATTAATTCTAGTATTCTTTCAATTTAACCGCAACTAATTTTGTGGCTAAAAATCATGGTCGAAAATTAACCGTGTTACCATCGTCACACTGCAATTGTATGCATAATGTAGAATACATAGTTTAAGAATTTTCATCTCACTTGGATAAGTAAAATAAGTCAAAACTATCGGTGCTCAAATTTAAAATATGCATACATAATTTTTATTTCGATCGTTGGATCAAATAAAAAAATAGAGAAGTTCCGATCGAAGGTTACGGGTACCGACAAAATTTACATTTAACATTCTCCTTCCACGCCACAGCTTCCATAGATGCAAAAACAAAAGATGCATATATAACATGCATACACTGGTCCAAAATGCTAAATGTGTACTCGTGACTTTAATTATATAAAACAATAATAAAATATATTAATAGCATACAATCATTAATTAATTAAAATGTTTTTTATTTCACTAAATTTGCAAAAAATAATCACTACTAACTTATCACCACCGCAATCACTCTCTCTAACTCTCCTAATCAATCTCAACAACACCTAGCTTCACTACTTGGATGAATCAAGAAGTCACCCAATCTTCACCCAAATCCCCTCACTAGGAATGTCTTGATGAACCACAAACAACATGTAATACCCGGGCGGCGCGAGAACGGGCGACCCAGGAGTCGTAACTTGAACATCGTACGTTGTCAGGTTTACAATTGTCACCCCGTCGTTTCCGAGCACAAGCAACCTTTGATTCATTGAGAAAGTATGAGTAGTAAAAGATGGAGACACCATTGTCACCTTGACCAAGTTGTTGGCTAGGGCACCCATCACTTGGAACCTGACAAACATTTTTTGTCCGTAGGCAATACCACTTTGTAATCCGGGTGAAATAATTTTGGGTCTCAAATTGTTAAGTTGCGGATCCAAATAGGATGGTGAGAATGCCTCTAAACTCAATTCCGTTGGAAATAAGGATGTCCTGAAATCATAAAGAACGTGAGGATTGCTACCTCCGACAATAACTCTCCCATCTCGTACCAAGACTGCGGTCGAATGGTACATTCTTGGTATCGTGGTCGGGTTTTGCAACTCAAATCGTGATCCCATTGCATTGTTGGGACGATAAAGAACCGGGTTCAACACCGGGTTCCTACCATATTCCCATCCAGCTGTACCCCTAGCGCCGCCGTTTATGATCAAAACGTTGCCGTTTGGCAGCAATGTCATGTCACCCATCGCTCTAGCTTGGGGCATGGTTTCCATGACCCATTGCGGGTTCGGATCCGTAATCTTCATCCGGCCACAATTATCCAACGCTGGAATGAAATTATTCAACCTGGCTTGTTGATAAGACCCTCTTGGGGCTCCGCCACAAATCAAAACCTCAGCTTCAAGATTAGGGGATTGTAAATTCTTCAACGGGAGCAAAACAGCGGATCCTGAACTCGGGTAATTTCTCGGATCCCCACCCGGAATAACCGGGTAAGTCCGCACAACTTTATTTTGCCCATAGGAGAACAAAATCGACCGATTGTTGGCGAAAATGAACAAATTCCCATCCACATTAAGAAACACAAACGGGTACAAATTATTCTCAACCTGATCCTGCTCGTTGGTCTCGGCCAAGAATCGGAGGGTATACGCATCGGGTGCGCCAGTTTTAGGATAAAACTCGAAATTGAACTGTCGTCTACCGCCAACCACTATTTGTTTGCCATCTGGCAAAATATGATTAGTGGCGTACCATCTCCTCTGCTTTAACCCATCTCCAACTTCCACCCAGTCACAGCCGTCGGCTGTGTTTCGGCAAGGTGAGTAAATCCTGACCTTACGTTCACCATCACTAAACCCACCGGTCTGGATCAGACGGCCGTCGGGGTCCACCGAGCCGGAGGAGCACCAGACGTCGGTTTGGACGAAAAGCGGGCGGAAGGTGTTTGATGAAATGTCGTACTCGACGGAGTGGGCGGTGCAGTCGAGCTTAACCGCGAGCTCGGTGGGGTCGTTTCGGCATTTCCCGTCGGGTAAGGATAGGTTGGATTTGCCGAAATCGGTCCGGTCGAAAATGACGAGTCGGTCGTTGTTGAGGAGCTGCATGTGCATCGACACTACGCCGATGCTTTTCTGCAAAAGCTGCCATTGGCCACCGGAGGAAGCAGAAGCAGCTTGTGCGACAAGTAGTTTGAGGAGGAGAAGTTGCAAGAAGAAGGAACGAATAATAATATTAATAAAAAAAGAGTTAGACATTTTTGAGGTTGTGGTTTGTTTGGTCGGGGGAGTAGATGGTTTGTTTGTGTGGTTTTTTCCTACCTTTTATAGAGAGGTGGGGAGAGAATCTGAAAAGTCATTGATCACGCGATTTGCGTAACGCGTGGGGAGAGTGGAAGTAGGAGATATGATGAGCGATTTGGTGTTTAATTTAATGATTAATGGATTAATTAGATGGGAATGAGATTAGTGGAAGTAATTAATGGTATCTAATATGATCAACGAGTTGGGTGAAACGGCACCTACAATTCCCGAATTGGTAAGATTATAGACTAACTCTTTTCACCTTCTTCAATTGAATGAGATGAATTGATTAGTTCATTTATATATTTTTGGCAATTAAAAAGTCTGTCAAGATTCATAACTTTGATGAACAGGTTTCATAAATTCTCAGATTTCTGGATTTTTCTTTTTCTTTACGAAAATTCGGATTTCAATTTTTATATTTGGTACTTGATAATCTTCTATATGAGGTAGGGATTTTTATGTAATTAGCTTTGTCGTGGGGACGATCTAACCTTGTTCCGGGTACCTGCAAAGCGCCGGAGGTTATTTTTGGTGTAGAGACTTTGACGATCAAATTAGTAAGAGAATATGTGTGTAGAGGTCTTATTGGTAGGGAGAGTAAGCTTAAGCATAGTAATATTACTTGTGTATGCAAAAATAAGCATGTCCACAGAAGAAGTGAAGGGAGATATTTATAGACCTCGCCCTCAAAATTCTTGGGACACGTGTCGTTTGGATAGGAGATTGGTTATCGGGACACGTATCTAGAGTAGTACTGTTCATGGTGTCGATTGTTTTACCCCTTACCGATAGACCCTTAAAGGACTTAACGGGTTTCGGTATACTTATATGGTCTAATACCGTTTGACCATGTTGACCATCTTCCCGATTGGGTCATGCTCGAATACCCTAGACTATGGTAAATGATCTAAAATACTCCTGAGATATCATTATGTATTATCAATACTCTTCCAATTTGTGCTTCAAATTAGTGAAAGATTTAATATTGAATCTGACTTTGTACTTTTTTTTGTATATATAATTAAGTAGTACATGTATTTGAGCTAGTAACTTGGTTACAAATAACAGTTTGCAATCAAGAGGAAAACAGATACCCCAGGTTGCAAGGCCCTGTTCAAAGAGCAACAATAAAAAAACGTTTTGACACCCAACATTATTTCAGTTAGATATTTCCGCACCACTTTTTATATAACCCTATTATTTTTTAATCTTTTTCCATGTAATGTATTAAAAAATTATTTCAAATTAAAAAATACAATAATCATAAAAAAAATTATAAAAAAATCACTATAATATTTATAAAAAATTCAAAAATAATTATAAAATAGTAATTGTAGATCCGTAATAAAATATCATGACAAGGTAATGCAACTCAATCATGATTTTTTAGTTTTTGTCCAAATTAAAGTTATCATTTTTTTCTATTTTGAATATTTTATATTACATTTATTCAAAAAATATATACTACATATTAGAATAAACCTCTATAGATATTTATTAATTATTTTTACCATTTTATTATTTTTCCACAATTTCCTTCTTTACATGTTTTTCCTTTTTATATTATTTAAAATTATTTTTTTATTACGTATTCACGTACACTGCTATATAATAATTTTTATAATAATTTTTGTGATTTTTTTGTAATATAAAATGATTTTTTGATACAATTAATAAAAAAATGAAACAAAACTAATAATGTTACTTGAAATGTGAGGGTTCTGGGTGTCAAAATATCTAACGAATATAATGTTGGATGCTAAAATATTTTACGAAGTAAATATACCTGATTAACCCGATGTTAAAGTTGAGTGTCAAAATATCCTCACTCCCAAATGTTGTTGACAAAACGTCATTTACCTAAAACAAAAGCAGCAGCCTAGATTAATTTTACATCCATGAGTAGAAATCAAAACTCCTTGTAGTTCACTGTTCTGCAAAACTGTTTGCTAAGTGATTAGCTTCCCATACAGTATGAACAAATAGAGTTCATGTGGTGCGTGGACGACACAGAGAGTCGATGGCTCTGAACTCCATAGTAAACATCCAAGGCCTTTAAATCTCACATTGTACTAGTGGTACCAAAAATTAGTTGAGTTAAAATTGTCAACTTTACTTAAAATATTGGAGTGTATGTCCTTATATTATACTCCTTCCGTCCTGAAAATAAAAACATTACGGCGTTTTTCTCGTCCCAAATTAAAAAAAACGTTTTATATTTCTCTATGCAATTCTTTCATTTTCCAAATCCCTTTTCTCCTTTATCAATTTTTGTAACCTACACTAATTATGATTTTATTAATTAAATTTTAGATACACTAAAAATCTTAGAATAACGGAGGCTATTTATAAGCTAATATTAGTATGAGAATGTAGCGTGGAGTAGGATAATAGAGGTTATTTATTAGGAATTATAATTATTCCTTATTCCCACCACTGATATAATCAGTTACTCCAATTATTTTTTTAATAATCGAGATTTTAGTTTGAATGTCTTTATTTTCAGGACGGAGGGAGTATCTCTAACTCATATAATTGGATATCCTTTAAAAAAAATCATATAATTGGATATGATTGTATAATTTAATTGTCACCCACGTCTGGAGCAAATGGGCAACGAAAATCATACTTTTCCACACATTTATTTTCAGTAATGAATTATAATTTCACTAAAATAAAAATAAAAAAATAGCTTGTATCCCTGCTGTAACTAAAAAATCGTAAGGAAAACAAATTACAATCTCAGCTGTTCTATCCGGGGTGTTTATGTATATATAGAATACTCCGAATATACAAACTCACTATTTATTATGATATCTCACTTATTAGATCAATTACTTATTTAATTGGATGAAAAAAAAATTGGTGGTGAAATTTAGACATACTCGTAGTTGACTAGAATTGAGATTTCTAATCTAATTAGAAGTGTGACTTTGTTCCATATATATATATATATGCACATAATTATGCAAATTGCACTACGCCAAGAGTTTAGAGATGTAGCTCGTGTGGCCGCCAATATGGAAGGTCGTGTTGGCATAATTGGAGGAGTTTTATAAATGTGTGATGGTTGACATTTCATACCTTCATACAACCGAACAAAGACAAGACAAGAGAAGCAAAGATTGAGATCGAGATCGTGATCAAAGTGTAATGGTTGATTTCATGCTTCGTGACCATGATTGACATCAAGCAAGAAGTGAAGGTTGTTCCAAGTTTTAGGTTTACCAATAGACAATGATTGGTTCGTTTTGTGGCAGATTCTTGACGGGTCGAACGGGTCGAACTTTACTTTGAGTTCTTCAAGGTGAACGGTGTTATCTGTTTACTAGGTTGTGACTGAGGATATTTTTTAGATACTTATTTTCTTGTTCTTCTTTGATTGGATTGTTTGATTTTTACTATTGTTGATAGTGGTGTATGTCGTATAATTTCTATAGTTGAGATATAAGTTTTGCTTGGTTGTACATGTTGATCATTATATAGTGAATTGTTAATTGCTTGGTCTCGTGATTTTTTCCATGTTGAGGTTTTCTACGTTAAAATTTTTGGTGTTTTCTTTTGTGATTTGTTTGACTACTGGTGTTATCGTATCTTAAGATACGATTGTTACGTTGCGTATATTGATTGTCGATTGAATTAATTCCAACACTATTTACATTATCTCATATAAATAGGGTTTCATACTAATAATGGGGTTAATTACTATAATAATTACATGGTGTATGAAGAGTAAATTTTATCATTTACATGAGTGAAGGAATAAAGTTGACGTGATATACAATAGAAAAAGAGAAAGGGGATGTAATTAAATGTGGTGCTGGAGAGAGCATTTTTTAATGATAATATTGTAACATTACTTTTGTAACTTTTTAGCTTAACCTTGAATCTTCGTCTGAGTTAGAATAATATGTGTTTATTTAAAAATGTACATAATGCTAATTTATCTATGGAGTGAATGGGTAGGTTAGTAAAACTCGTATGTATACTTATTTTAATTTATTTATTTCTTCTCCCACCTCTCCTTCATCACGTTGTTCTTCTTCCCAGAGGTGAAAACCATATTTGATATTTGCCACGACGAAAACACTTAAGAATATCTTATCTATGAAAGCACATGCTAGCTGCGCATGTTTAGGAAGAGAACCAGTCTCAATTATCACACGGGCCAATTTCTTTAAGAAGTATTGAGTTCAAATATGTGGCAGATAATTAAAATAAAAGAGAAATTAATTGTTTTAAGCAAATATATATATATGCCCACTCCACCCACTCCATAATTCGACAAACTCTTTGAACACTCCCAAAACATGATATCACATTTTAAAACTCTATTCCAGTAATGACTTTGTCACAATTTTTTAAAAGAAAAAAACTGATGTATTAAAATAGGTAATAATAGAGTACAAAAATGGTCATTCCAGCAGTGTCCCCAAAAATATACCACAGACCTCTATTTTATTTCGTCCAAACTTGAATACAATCCGCATTTGCGTACAAATCTAAGGCACCATGAGGAAAGAAAGAGTCTCGGCTTTTAAATTAATCGGCAAAAAAAGACCACATTTCTCTCCGACCATATCATCCGGGCACAGCGGAGAAAGTCGCCCACCAGAACAACCTTTGGACTCTCCCTTCGGTACTATGAAAATGGAGTATATTATAACTTTTGTCATGCTTGGTTGTTTTTAATTGTTTTGATTGAATCTTTTGATTATAAAATTAAGAAATTACGCAAGCTATTAGAGTTGGTCTAATTAATGATGAGAAGTTAGAGGGATATCCTTTTGAAACAAAAAATAATGAATCTTTCATACTTATAAAACAAAAGGAGAGTTCCAATCACTATTGAAAATAATTCAAGTTGAAATTAGTTGAGCTCGTCTACTTTTTTTTCTTTTCTTTTTACATAGCTGAAGTCAACTTCTTTTATTTATTTTTAGGAAAAAAAAAAGTAGTAAAACCAATTCCAGATTTCAATTTTGTTTAAAACGAACTCTAATTTTAAAATTGGCTTAAGTTATATTTGACAACTTCGTATGAGACTTAGAATTGACATGTACATAAAATAAAAAAAGTGGATTTTAAAAAACATATATATATATATATATCAAAAAGATAAATAAACATATAAATAATTATATGCGGTAAAAGAAAAAAATAAGAAAGTTTTCTTAAAATTAATAGAAATTTTCTAGAAATTTAAAATAGTAGATTAATTTTAAAAAAAAATAAATCTAATTGCTAAATATATATATATAAATACCCGTCTTCAGAATTTACATAACTTCCCTCTTATACCAATTGAACTCTTCCGTCTCTTCTTTGTTTTCTTCAAATGATAGGAAAAGAAAATACCCGTTCTACTTGAACCATTAACGATTCTATCGTTACTTTTTTTCATATATATTAAAAACTAGCTTGTGATAAACTATACAAAAAATGTAAATTCCATGAGAGTATAAAATTTACATAACTTGCCGAATCGATATTCATCATCCAAGCACGATATAATATTTGTTAATTAAGCTATTATACTTTAAAATGAAAAATAATGAAAAAACGCTAGTTCAGTTGATATAGCTGATAGAGACCTTGTTTACTTTTTAAAACTAATAATTTCGCCACACTCCACGTTCTTTGAACGTCCCGGCTCACGAGTTGGGACAATTTGTTTTGATTTTCGGTTTAGAAAATGTATGGGTAGGGGAATATCCCGAGACGATCGCGCCTTTTGTATTTGCTGATTTATAGTTATGAATTTTCTTCCTTTCAAAAAAAAAAACTAATAATTACTTCTTATTTCTAGTTGTCTATTTTGGCCAAAAAAAATATTTATAACTAGTTGTCGTATTTATAATTTTTAAGAAATTAGTTGATGTTTTAAATTATAGTTTTTATTTTTTTCATAAGTTATAAAATCTAACCCAATTAATTTAAAACACATTAATTTTAAATTTGTCAATTGAAAATGAAGTAATTAAATATTATGAAGAGAGATGATTAATGGAGTATATTCGTAATCAAAATTAATAATTATTTTAATCGGTGTGATTATAGTTTAAAAAATAACTATAAAATTTGTATGGCAGTAACTTATTATTATTAATAAGAAAGGGACATGTCCCCCAGCTAATGTTTGATCGATTTGGTGACAATCATGGAGATGGTTCACGCTACGGCTCTGCACAAGAATCAGAATTTAAGACTTAAAAGCCTAATGTTGTTCAAACAAACGGAACTTCATCGTGTCAATTAACAATTTTTAAAAATTTATAATTACTAAAAATGTTAAAGTTACAACCTTTCGAAAACTATAAAATTTATATCGTAAATTTTTAAACTTTCCTTTGTTGAAAAACTGGGATATTAAATTATAGGGATTAAAGTGGAATATTTTATAAACTATAGAGTTTACTTTTTTTCTTTTAACTAGCCTAATATAATCTATTACTCCCTCATGACTCCAGTAACTGTCATCTTCCTACGGATTCTTACTGTTCATAATACTTATCATTTTATCTTTTCTGAAACATATATTTTGTGCAAATGATAAAAAAAAATAATGCATCAACCCAATTTGATGATGGTGTGATAATTTGAGTAGAAATTAAGAGTAAAAATGAAATCATGTGGAATAAAATAAGATCAAAGATTATTATCCTATAAATTTTTACTATTTCAAAATATCGTTTATTAGAATGCGAATAGAATAATTAAAAAGTAGCTAGAGTTATTTTACCATTTAATTACTTGTAGCTAGAGTAGGGGTTAAAGGATAAAGAGTAGTAGGGCCCGTTTTTGAGTTTTGTTTTGGGCACATCTATTGAATATTGGTTTCTACGGGCTGATTCAGTCAGACAAACTTAAAAAGGGGGCCCAAGGTGGCCCATTAGCCCATTAATTAAATATCCGAGAAGAGCCAGACGCAATAGGCGCATTTATCAGCTGATTCAGCTGTCTGTTTCTTTATTTAAATAACAAAAATATATTAACACAAAAAAACCTTTTTAGCTCTTTTATTCTCACACCCCTTACTCCCACACCCTTAACTTAAGATTTTACCATACTACTTATCTTTATTTAATTTTAATTTTTTTATAGTAAATATAAATTTTAATACTTTAACTACAAAGAGGCTCTATTGGCTTCAACTAATTTAATTAACTAAAAATTCATTATACTCAAAATAAATTGGATTTAGCATAGTAGAATATTTGTTTAGGGAGATGAAGGTATACAATCCCAAAACAAAGCGTTGAGATTTCGATATTTTATTTCCTCTTTAAAAAAAAATTGAGAACAAGTTTAGTGTTAGTTTTTATCTATGAAATATGAGAATTTGATTTTTTATGTCATGTCCGTATCAAACTTATTATTGTGAATGATATTTTTATATAATATATATTAATATACATACATGTATATATTTGCATTAAAGGTTTACATATACAAATGAGATTTTTCTTCATTTTTTTTATAAAGTCTATTTATTAACTAAAATACTTATTCGTACTTTACTTCCTTGGACTTTTAGTAAGCTTGCAAAACATCCCCTAGACTTTTAATTTCTTAATTTTACCATACGTATTACTTTTTGGGTGCAATTAACCATTTCTCCCTGTCAACCCGTTGAACATCGTCAATCGTTGCATATCAAATTTGTCATCGACAACTAGATGTGATCATCATGATCCGCTAGGTGATTTCGGCACTAGTGTTGATCAGAAGGCTCTCACAATCCTCATTGCCCACACCTTCGCCACCACCAACAACAGCTTTCACCCAACTCAATTTAAAGAGAAGAAAAAACAAAAGTCAAGCCAGTTGTTATCGCGAGGAAACTGTTGGGTTGTGCAACTAAAATCCGACGTTGAAAAGATAAGAAAAATAAAAAGTAAATATATGAAAAGTTAATTGTCTAATGGAATGAGAATTTTTATAAAAATCGTGCGGGTTTAAATCTAAAGCGGACAATATCATTCTATTAAAGAGATACTGATAGAGCTGGACTATGTACTTATTAGTGAATTTGATGGAAAAGTTAACATAAGGGGTTGATCAATGCACCAAAACAAATAATTCATGCAATGAAATAAAATAAAAAAATTAAAAGTTCAGGAGTTTTTTTCACCCTTGACCTAAGTCTAAGGGGTAATATAAAAAATTCAATTAAACTTGTTTTGCTATTCTTAGACTGGTCTTACACGCTTAGGCTTGGGCTCGAGTCTGGTCATGTCGGACTGGGGTTTGTATAAGCCCTTGCCGGATTCCTAGGTCTAATACTTACATCTTTTACATTCGTCTCCCTTTTAATAGTTTATGATTTATATAAACAATATTGAGCGTATATGTTATAAATAAAACATGTTGTTTTTTACACAATCCAATTTAAGATTAAGATTATGCAAGCTAGTTTGTGTTAAACATAGTTAATTAATATATATATATATATATATATATAGAAAGAATATATTGTCGTATTTATAATTTCTAATAAGTTAGTTGATATTTTTAATTATAGTTTTTTAAAAGATATAAATAAACTAGTTTCATAAGAAACTAAAAAAAACATGAATTAGGTCAACTTATTTTAGTTTTCGATTTTAAAAATGTATGGATAGGGGAATGCCCCGAGACAATCACACCTTTTGTTCATGCTAATTCTTTTTAATCCAATTAATTTCCTTCAACAACAATAAAAAAAAACTTGAAAAAAAACAATTAATTCCAAGAAATTATAAGAACAAAAATCACAGAAGTCGTAACGTAACACCCGCATCCACATGTCAGCTTTGCAGACACGGACATTACCTTACGATTCAAGTCGAACTCACAAAACCCGAGTTCGGCTCAACTCGCAGACACGATTATGACAGTAAATTATTGAATGTTGCCGTCCGAAATGACTGAAACATTCGCATATTAAAATCAAACCTGTGATTATTTTTAACCAATAGAACTTATAAAACTTGAAATAATACAAATTCTTACGAACCAGTGTAAGCTATTTATTTAGGCAAACGAATATCAATTTTATTAACTTGCATTAAGTCGCGGACAATAATCGGAGTAGTTACTCTTATGGGTGGCAATATAGACACCGTCCATATAACTCATCCGTCCGTCCAAGTTTAGACGGGATATAGACAATATTTTTTGTCCCATTTAATAAATTGGACGGGTCAAACTCGTCCAGCTATATACATGGACAGACGGGACAAACCCGATGAGTTCCCGTCTGTCCATTTATTTACTCAATTAAACTCAAACCAACCCTATGCCTCCCCTTCTCCTCTCTCTCTTATCTTTTTTATTTTTCTTTTTTAAACAAATTCAATTTTCTTACTCTATATAATGAACAAAATAAATTAAAAACTACAACAACGTAATCTCTATCTCAAGATGAGTAATTTTATATCCACTTTTTTATTTTCTTTAATCTTTTAAAAATGGATTTTATACTTTTCATAGATCACTCATGGTTTTCTTCTATCGTGAAAAAATTATAACTATTTAGAAATTTCATAACTATTCTTATAATTATAAAAAAATATTATTTTTTTTTTGAAAAAAAAATTATTTGGACAGGAACCCATCCAAACCCAGCTAATTTAGATAGACGGGTCTGCTCCGTCCGTTTATTAAATGGGTTGGGACTAGTCCGTCCATTTAATAACTGAGATTAAATGGACATGCTCCATTGACGTCTATCCGTCCATTTTACCACCCTTAGTTACTATAGGCTATAATGAAGGAGCTTATAAACTCGCATCCATAAATACACCAATCAACAAATTGTTATGAAAACTAAAAAATAACTAATGATTTCTTCCTTCCATACAAACTAAAATAAAGATAACATATAATGTAACACCTGAATCTAGGTATTAGCTTAACAACAATATGAATTCAATTACAACCAAAATCATAGAATGTAGGAAAGTAAAGCTGCAATAAACATCGCAGTAAAACCCAAAGGTTTGTTACGTACTTTCCTACGAAAGATCAAACCGCACGTAGTTTTTTATACCATCATCTAAGTGAAAAAATTCACATTAATTATCCAAAATGCATCAATTAAAAAGCTAGGAACAAATTTTATAATTCTGGTCCTGACATAGGTACTAAAATGTAAATATTAAAAGTGTAGGGAACAAACTTCACCATCTACAAAAATTAGGGACTAGAATGTAATTATTTATGTAATTCCAGAATTTCCAGAATTTCCAGAATTACGAAATAACTTATAATTTACTTCTAAAGATCCCAAATCCTAATTTCAACCTTAATTAATTTATATTCACTCTTTATTCCTTTAATTACTTCTTTCCCATATTTAATTCAAATCTAATCTTACATGTCTATTTGAATTACTAAATTAGTAATCTTGTTTAAATCCATTTGCATGCTTGTCGTTTAATTATCAGTCCAAACTAATTCCAACCAAAAGCTCAACTAATTTAAGTAAAACTCAAAGAAAGAAAGGTAGAAGAATGGATTAAAGAAGGACTGGGATATACTAACCTTTTTACATATTGCTTTACCACCACCACTCCCTTTTCTCCACTCTCATTCGGCCACACCCCCACAACCCAGAGAATTCTGTTTTTCTTTTACCAAGGGAGCTGAAATAGAGAATCCCCTTTGTGTTTAGACAACTCTTTCATTATAATCAAAAGTACCTTATTTTATTTTATTTGAATTAGGTGACAAGTGTCTAATATTTAGTTTAACATTAGATGACTCATAATCCAATTATTATAATATTACCAAATTTGGTCCTTTAATTAGTTTAGTTCAAGTAATTTTATTAGTATAACTTTCGTTTTTTTTTGTATATAGTTGGTAACTCTTAAAAATTATGTTACAGTTTAATAATGAAATTTTATGGATTAAATTTCAGTTTATTAGTTAGTGCATTCTCTTGATGCAATGCCCTTGTTCCTTTTAGGTTCTTGGTTGGTGAAGGTTCTCGTGTATGGGCTAAGTCCAAAGGTATTGGTTTTGATGACACTATAGTTGAGGTTGATAAGGTTTGATTTCTCTATTGACTTTAAATTAAATTGTTGATTAACAATAAGTTGGTTTGAGTTTTTCTTTTCTAATTAAAACTTGTGGATGTTTCAAAGCAGTGGTTAGTGACAGAGGCAAAAGGTCATTGAAAAAAGTACAAAGCCATGCTTGTTGATGCCAATAGGAAAAAACTGATGTTTCGGATCAGAGACTCGATTGTGATGCTGAAGAGGGGCCCAAAGTTTCAGGTATTCACTCATTGATAGTTGACAAATCTCTTTATTTTTGTTCAATGTACCCGTCATGTATTTTTGGATTGAATTTTTCTATAATATAATGTTCGTATTCTAGACTTTAAAGTACAATTTCATGAGCCTTCAGAGGAGAATGATAGTTGTCTATCATCTATGCCAAATGAAAAAAAAATTGTTTCTTAATAAAGAAACTAATACTATTATTTATGGTTAATTAATAGGTCATTCAAGATGGAAAATTCGACATAATAACAGTAATAACTCAATAGAGCAATATGCAGCGGAAAATAATTTCCCCTATTTACGAGAATCTGTGAGGAGGAGCAACAAATAATAGCAGCAACTAATATATCTCATACACAAAAAGACATCAAGATATTAACGTGAAAACTTTTTTTATGTGAGAAGTAAAAACCATGGGCACAAGCCAGACAATCAATCTTCACTATGATCAAAATGAGGGTACAAGAGAGTCTTAAATTGCAGCACAAATTGTGCTCAACAACTAGGCAAACAACAAAGCAAGAGGCACAAAAATAGAGAACCAAGAAAAAACAAAAATTAAAATTTCGCTGCGTCTATCAGGACTGGATTTCTCCCGCCTCAAATAACTTCTCACCGATCCAACCGTTCAGATTTAAGAACCAGAAGTTTCAAACCTGCTGTCCAAATTTCAGCCAGATCCAACGGTGAATGAAATCGTAGTACTGAAATCTACCACAATAGCTCTGACTTTGTGCGAAATTGTTTCTCCTTTCTTTTTCTCTCACCCCTCTTTTTCTGCTCTCTCTCTTTTTCTGCTCTCTTCTCTAAAAAAGAACTCCATCTATAATAAAAAATGAGACTAGTGGGCTTGCACCTATTGGGCCTTTTTCCACATAGGAAGGGAGCCCATAAGCCTAACACATCTCCTCCTCACAACTACGTGGAGATGACCGCCAAATCGGCGATCTCACAACAAGTTTCAAACTTACATCTCGGTAATGCCTTACTCATTATATCAACACCATTATCATCTGTATGAACTTTGGCCAATTCCAACAACCTAGCATCTAATGCATCACATATCCAATGATACCTCACATCAATATGTTTGGACCTAGAATGAAGGGTTGAGTTCTTACCAAGATGAATAACACTTTGACTGTCATAAAATAGCGGGTATTTGTCCTGGAAAAAACGAAGCTCCTGCAAAAATTTCTTAACCCAAAGCAACTCCTTGCATGCTTCTGTAATGGCAATGAACTCTGCCTCAGTAGTGGACAATGCAACACACTTTTGCAATCTAGATTGCCATGCCACAGCTCCCCCTACAAACTTAATCAAGTAGCCCGAAGTGGACTTTATGGAATTAATGTCTCCAGCCATATCAGAATCAGTATAGCCCACAAGGATAGGCTTATCACCACCAAAATATAGCCTCAAATTAGTAGCACCACAGAGATACCTCAGGATCTATTTCACAACATTCCAATGCTCTCTATCTGGATTTGATAGAAATCTACTGACTGTACTAACAGCATGCGCTATATCTGGTCTAGTACACACCATTGCATACATCAAACTACCCACATCAGATGCATAAGGAACCCGTTGCATATCTGATTTCTCAGCTTCACTTGAAGGACTTTGTTTAGCACTCAATTTAAAATGAGTAGCAAGAGGAGTGCTTACCGCCTTAGCATTTTCCATTTGGAACCTCTGTAACACTCTTTTAACATAGCATTCCTGTGACATCCAAAGTTTCTTCTCTTGCCTATCACGCATGATTCTTATACCAAGAATTTGCTTAGCAGCTCCCATGTCTTTCATGGCAAATGACTCGCCCAATTGATTCTTTAACTTGTCAATCTTGGAAATATTTTTCCCAACAATAAGCATGTCATCAACATACAGTAACAGGATAATGAAATCATCATCGAAAAACTTTTTAATAAAGAGACAATGATCAGATGTAGTCTACTTGTAGCCTTGCTCGGGCATAACAGACTCAAACTTCTTGTACCACTGTCGTGGAGCTTGCTTCAAACCATATAGGCTCTTTCTCAGTCTACACACATAGTCTTCCTTGCCTTCAACATAAAAACCGTCAGGTTGATTCATGTAAATTTCTTCCTCCAAATCACCATGAAGGAAAGCAGTTTTTACATCTATTTGCTCTACCTCCAAATTAAGAGTAGTAGCCAAACTCAACACGGTTCTAATGGATGAAATCTTCACCACAGGAGAAAAAATCTCATTAAAATCAACACCCTTTCTCTGTCTGAAGCCTTTCACCACCAATCTGGCTTTATACCTCGAAGATACAAAATTACTTTCTTGCTTCACCTTGTAAATCCACCTGTTTTCCAAGGCCCTTTTGCCTTTGGCAATTTCACCAAGTCAAATGTGTGATTATCATGCAAATACTTCATTTCATCTTGCATTGCATCCAACCACTTCTTATTTTCTTGACTCTTCATGGCCTCATGATAACACTCAGGTTCACCTCCATCTGTCAAGGTAACATATTCATCAGAAGAATACCTGGTAGATGGCTTCCTCTGCCTATTAGACCTCTAAAGTTGAACTTGAGGTAGTTCAGGAGCATCACTAAGATTTTCATCTTGTGACATCTCATGTTCCTCTTAAGAATCATCAATAGGAACATCTAAAGCATCTCCAAACTACTGATCACCAACATAATCATATTGCTCACCATTCTGAACATTATTCTAAGTAGAATCCAGATCATGTTCAGGTGTTTGATCAGACAAACTACTATCTTTCTTAGGTGTAGTCTTCTCCATCTTATCAATGTCTTCAATGGTTTGGTCTTCCATGAACTTCACAACACGGCTTCTAACAACCTTCTTCTTAACAGGATCATACAACCTATAGCTAAACTCATCTTCACCATATCCGATAAAAATGCATTGCCTTGTCTTCGCATCTAACTTGGATCTTTCATCCTTTGCAACATGCACAAATGCCTTACAACCGAAGACTCGCAAATTATCATATCTGACATTCTTGCCAAACCAATATTTGTCTGGCACTTTAACATTCAAAGCAACTACAGGACTGAGATTAATAACATGCATTGCCGTGTACAATGCCTTACCTAAAAAACGCTTAGGTAACTTAGCTTCAGAAAGTATACACCTAACTCTCTCAATCAAAGTCCTGTTCATCCTCTAATGTGATCCTGGATGTGCCCTTTCGACATTCCTTTACCAGGATCAATCACGAAGAGCAAAGGCGAGATTGTTCTCAAGCTTCCAACGTATTTTTGACAATTTTTGCACCATGTCGAGTCCGATACAAATCCAACGCCGCAGACGGGAGTCAATTTAGAGCTCCAAGGAGCAACTTGCGCATTTTGGCATTTTGAGGGCAGTCGCTAACGCCATAAATGCTAAAATGCTAAAATGCATTTTTGAGGGTTTTCGGCCCATTTTTTGTAACGAACTATAAATAGAACATCACTTGTACATTTATCATTTGGTTGAGTTTAGAGAGAGAAGAGAACTTTGTTCATCTTTGAGTTGAGATTACTCCTCCACTAAACCCAATCCAACCCTTCCTTGCGAGAGATTCGTAGAGTTGAGATTACTCCTCCTTATCTCTCGTTAGGAAATAAGATCCTTGGTGCTTGCCTTGGTCTTGGATCGCCGTGGCTTGAGTCAAGTAAAAACACGAAGATCCTTCACATGTGTAGTCTGTTGCTACCTCCATTTGTGCGGATTCTCGGATCCGGATCTTGATGATTTTGGCGTTTCTTAAACAATCCTACCCGTGTTCAAGCAGATCTGCAAGCAAAGCTCAAGTTCCGATCATTCAGGTGTTCGATCTACCCTCTCCAACTCCTTCCGCTTTCTTCAATCCGGGTAGTTTTCCTTCCTTTTTGCTTCCTTTCCGCTGCGTCTCCTTTTGTTCTTTGTTTTCGTATGTTTGTTCTTTCCGTAAAGTCAAGAGCTAGATCCTCCCTTTTGTGTTCACGACACGTGATCACATCATCCTCTGTGCTAAACCATTCAGTTTCTATTTGTTTGAGTCGGAATACGAAAACCTATCAAGAACATGTTCTTTGTGTTCTTCGTGTTCTTCATGTCTTCATCTTGTGTTCTTGAGTCCTTTTCTTTTTGATCCCTCTGATTTATGGTGATCCAAAA